>RJWH01001536.1:72783-357945 GCA_004363575.1 Solenodon paradoxus | reverse complement strand
TTTAATAATTGAGAAAGCCAATTGCTTTCAAAATTGGTGAGGCAAGCTTTAGGCTGGCCTCCAAGAATGACCCCCAGAATAAAATAAGGAGATCTGATTTCTCTGGCATGAGCAGGAATGTGAGACACGAGGAATTTTTAGAACAATCTACTCTCAGCTGTGTTCTAAGAATCTGGAATCTGCCACTACTTTTGCTATTAATTAGAGGGTCATTATGTCTGCCAGATTCTCAGTGGCAAAAATGTCCCATTCTCTGTTCCACAAATGCACAAGTCAATGATCAGACACTGCTGTCTATGGTAAAATAACATGGTTGCAGAATACTTTAAAACTTCCATCAGCAGGCATACCAACAATAGCAGTAGAAGTATAGCTTCTGCATCGTCAGTTTCTTCCAAATATTGTGCATATGCTTATGATTGCAGAAATAAGTCACCTCCAGAACACTGGTAGTAAAGCAGTCTTGAAAGGCTATTGTAGTTTTTTGGTTTCTAGCTTATCAGCCATATGTCAAGGCAAGCTAGGAGAGTGACATGGATCCTGAGTAACTAATCCATAGTATCTACCACTGGATGGATAAAAGCAGAGCTGTTTTTGAGAGAGATAATTTGGGAAAGAGAGTAGAGGCTGAATTGGGAAGAGAGAGCAGTACAAGAGACCAAGAAATGGATGATAATTTATTGAGGTGATGAGGAATATATATCAAAATGTAGACAGTAGATGGTCAATGTCCACTCAGTTCCTCTCACTAGAGCTTCCTAGCTTTATAGCTTTTAATGGACTATTCCAGCATTTCCCTGTCAGCAAAAGTGAGGAAGGAAATTACTGAGAGAGATATTAAGGAGGAAAAGAATGATCACAACTTGGATACTAGTTGGTTAGCAACAACATAAGGGAGAGGCAAAAATGCAAAACATATGGATATCTCTTTGTTTTTGTCTAGTTCTATGTATAAAGTTCTTTTTTTCTAATTCATTTTATTTCATTTTTTTTTCATCCCAACCCTGGGTCATGAGTCTGAGTCATTGTGTTTTACATGGTCTACATGCCATCATAACTGCCTGAGTAACAAGGGTGCACTCCTGTGCACAACTTTTTTAAGAGACAGGGAAGGAGGAAGCTGACAGGAGTTTGGGAAGATTTCAATTTTGGAACTCTGAAGTTTGAAGTTCTTGTCAGATATTTAGAAGATACTTATAAGGCAGTTGGAGATTTGTCTCTGGAGTACAAGAGAGAAACAGAGGTGTGTGAGGTCATTAGCAGTTCCATGCAGGCAAAGGCCTGTCTGTTTTGTTACTCATGCATGTCCAGTAACTTGCCTGAAAGGAGGTGCTTCTGTGTGTAATGAAGATGGCAGTTCAATCCTTGGGAATGAATGAATACACAATTCAGAGAAAGCATAGAATTAAAAGAAAGAGGGAATGAAATTAGAAGAACCTCAAGAAATCCCAGCTTTACTGAGTGGATGAAGAACCACATCAGGAAGTAAACAATGTAACCAGAAAACTCATGTGAATAGTATCCCTAAGGTAAAGGGGAAAGGAAGGAGAAAGGATAGAATGAAGTGAGAGAGAAGTGAAGGAAGATAAAGATGGAATGTGGACCATGAGATTTAGTAACAAGTTGTTCATTTGTTTATATTCACAAGGAGTTCCAGTTTCTTATGGAAAGATGAGTTGAAGGACAAGCTGTAGTACTTTTAATGATCAACAGTGAAGTGGAGATAGGATAAGACTGCACCTTCACAGGAAAGGAGAAAGATTCTAAATCTTTACATTATGGTTTAGTTCTGATCATCGGTATCACAACATAATCTAGAAGAATTGCTTTCAAGCTATTTTGACCATTACCCACTATAAGAAATCAATTTTGCATCATAACAGCATATTTATATTTGTATATAATTGAAACAAAAGCTTAACTCAATAGCTTTTTCTATAACTACATGGACATTTCATATAAATGGAATAATACAAAAGTCCTTTGTGTCTGGTTTCTTTCACTTAGCATAATATTTTCAAAGTTTATTCATGTTGTAGCATGTAAGAATATCTCATTCCTTTTTATGACTAAATAATATTACATTGTATGAATATACCAGTTTTGTTTATCTGGTCACCAGTTAATGGGCATTTGAGTTATTTTAATCTTTGGCTGTTGTGAATGTTGTTATGCATTATGCATGACAAAATTTTTGTGTTGATATGTTTTCATCTTTCTTAGATGTATATCTAAGAGTGGAATTATTGGGATAATTATTAATTCTTGTTTAACTTTTGAGAAGTTGACAGACTGTTTTTCATAGTAGCCTCATTTTACATTTCTAACAGTAGTGCAATTAATTTTCTATATTGTCCTCAACACTTGTTAGTATTGTTAATACTTCTTAATTATACTCATCTTACTGGGTGTAATATGAAATCTCATTACAAATAATGTGGTAGTAAATAAGTTGCATTTGGATTTCTTGCATCTGATTTGCATTTACCTGGTGGCTAGTATGTTGAACATACTTTCATATGCTTATTGATCATTTCTTCACAGAAATGTTATTCAGATCCTTTGTCAATGCTTTAATTGGGTGATTTTACTTTTCATAATTGAGTTGTAAGAATTCTTTATATATTCTATATATAATTGCCTTATCAGATAAGGGAATTTTCTTTAGTTGCTTCTGTTTTTCATGCTATATCTAAGAAGCTATTGTCAAATTTAAGGTGACAAAGATTTGCTGTCATCTGTCCCATTTTGTTAAACTTAGCCACACTATCATTATCATATCTAAACACTTAATGTCTTCAATTGCTTGGTCACTTAAAAATTACCATTGTTTTATATATGTCACATGTGTATGTGTGTGCAATAGTGCACAAGTTCCACTGGAATTAAGCAATCTCTCTTTCTTTCTTCCTGTTTATTTGTTCAAGAATTTGGTTGTAGGCCCTGTACTTTTTTTTCTTTTTTAAAGGAAAGATGAAGGCAGGAATGAAGGCAAGTTGGCAAGCAGACAAGAAGAGACAGGAGAAAGAAACAATTTATTTTTTATTTAGTTGTTCACCTTGGTTGTTTCCCTGGGTCCTAACACATGAACCTGGGTCATTGGGATGTATATGGAATGCCCTCAGCCAGAGGCAGTGGACCTAACCACCTCTCAATGAGGGCACACCTGCACTTATTTTTTTGCATTTTGTATCCCTATATTGCATTTCGACATGCTTGTCTATCCTTTGTGTATTCTATACGTTGACAACTGAATCTAGAAGCTTGATCTGATTCCCTTTTTTTGGCATAGGTAGTGGCATAAGCCTAAATATTTAAATTGGGGATTTATTTGGGGTTTATTCTCTCTGGTAGGGTCAGGGACCACTTTCTTTATGATCTGCATTCATTCTGAATCTGCAGTCATTAAATTAACATGGGTAACTATACTGGCATCAGAGAAACTCCAGAACAGAAAGTTGTTCCCACTCCTCTTAAAGTCCTAAGAGTTTCACAACTTAATTCTTTCTACCCCTGGCTAGTGTAGTTTCTTACCCTTCTCCAACAATATTTATATGTTCACTTATACAGCACTGGAATGTAAAAGTAAGAAGGTCCTTTAGAGATCTTCTGTATGAGAGTCCTTGGTTTTTGAAGGCCTAGAAATCTGGTGAAATTATATGTATTTTTCTGAGGTGAGGGTTCAGATGATTCTTTGAAGTCTCAGATGGGTTCAGGTCTTCTCATGTGACAGATGGAAGCCTAGAGAAGGAAAAGTAGTTGCCCCAGAGTCACACAACAAGTTCCAGGTAGGGTTAAATTTGAAACCTGTTTTTCAGTTCAGTGCTTTTTCCATAGTTCCCAAGCAGAGTCACAAACAGAGCAGGGCAATGATTACAAATTTTATAGAGGCCTTTCCATTGCAAAGCTGGCTTGTCTTCCTGATATCCAGCATTCTAGAATACAAGCATTCATGGCCCAAATAAACCATATTTAGGAAATCTGACGTGCAAATGCAGGGATATGAGAAAGTAGAATAGAATTGGATTTTGGATAATTTGTACTGAATCCTTGTGGTTCTATCCACAGCACTGATTTTCTGAATTTGTATAGCTGATAGTGAGTTACCTTTAAATACTTAGGTAGTGGTCAAAGATAACCTTTCCTTCCTTCTTGGCCCAGGCTCCAAAGTGGCTGCCAAGGGAAATCTCCTCCCCATTTACCTATCTCTTTTTTCCATTCATTCTTCCCCTATCACATTCTTCCATTATTTCTGCTTCCTTTCCTCCACCCTTCTCTTTCTTTACCATAATCCCCTACCTCTTCTCCCTCTACAGCTTTCCTCTTTTTATTCTGATTCCCCCCTCGCTCTTTTCCTGCCATGCCTTCTCTCCTCTGCCCCTATGTCCTCTCCTTCCTTCTTTTCTAGTCCTCTTCTTTTCCTTCCTCTCTTCTTACATTCCCTTCATCCTACTCCCCAACAAGCTCCCCGCCGGAATGCCAGAACCGGCGGCCCTGAGCTCCGGCTAGTAGAGAGGGAGCGAGTCTGCTCAGGGAGCCTTCGGATCTCCTATTGGTTGCAGCAGGTAGCACTCCAATTACAGTCTCGCCTCCACCTAATAGACGCGCCTCTACGACTGCTGCTATTGGCCAACTGGTCTGTCAGCGGCTAGGCAGCGCTTCACGCAGGCGCCTGAACTCGCTTGGTTAATAAAAACGCAGCCAAAGGGCTAGGGTGTGGGTAGAGAGGGAGAGATCCAGCGAGGCAGAGCTCGAGCTAGTGCTAACCGCCTCCACGAAGAGCGAGCCAAGCACAGGAAAGCAAGCGAACTAGAGGGAGTAGGGGAGATCCAGACAGACCGGTAGCCAGGCAGGCGGACGAACTGACAGACGCCCGGACAGACAGTGAGCAGGTGCCGGAGAACCTCGCACAGGTCCTCCCGCCTTTCCCTTTGAAAGACAAGATTTTGCCTTTTCAGTGGCGCTCGAGAGAATGCTGGATTCTGCCGCTTTGAGCGCAAGCTAAGATTTCTCAGCTAGGGAGGAAAGATCAGCTCAGTCCTGAGAAGGAAGGGAAACAAGGTCCCTGTCCCTATACCCCCCACCCCCAGCGAACTCGGGCGCGGAACCCAGCCCTTCCTTAACCACCCGACTTACTCGGTTTCTTTCTAGCATGGTGGCTGTATGGATAGTCTGACAGAACAGAGACTGACATCTCCCAATCTGCCGGCCCCCCACTTGGAACACTACAGTGTTCTGCATTGCACCATGACCCTGGATGTGCAAACTGTAGTCGTTTTTGCCGTGATTGTAGTCCTCCTGCTTGTCAATGTCATACTCATGTTTTTCCTGGGAACGCGCTGAATGGAGTCCAGCCACCTGAGCTGTTGAGAACTCTCGCTTTGATATTTCAACCTGAGAACCACCTAGAGAAAAAAAAAGAGTCAAAGAGAGAGAGAGAGCGAGAGAGCAAGAGAGAGAATCAGAGAAAGAGGAGTCAGAGACAGTGAAAGAGAGGGAAAGAAAGCAAGCTTTCTTACTCAGGGGGGAAATCGTTTTGAGCTTCAACATGGCCTCGCTGTGATATGTATGACGTTGGTATATTATCTCTCCCTAAATCTTTTGTCATGTCGTGTCTTTTAAGTATGCCTGTGAGTGTAGTTGCTTATGGCTTGAGTAAAATCGTTGATAAAGAAATGCTTTCTATTTAAGTGTGCATGTGTGTGTTCATTTTCCATCTATGTGACGTTCACAGAACAAGCTCTGCGTTCTTAAATAGTGGCTGTGATCTTTGTGGTGTAAAGTCATTTTCTTGAAAGCTACCTTTAAAATCCACCAGGGGATTTTGGTCAATTTTTTTCTCTTGCCATCAAAAGTGCATTTGGGTTTCTTTGGGGTAAAAGGCATGCAGGGGGCAGGAGAATGATGATGAATTTTTGACATCTTAAGAAAGATAATCTTGCACTGGATGTTTAGAGGAAAAATGATACAAGGAATGAATTTGGGAAAACAATTCTTTAGTCTTAAATAGCAAAGGGAAATTTGAGAACTGCTGTCATGGAATGCATCGAACTGGCTATTTGTGACACTGTTCTTTGGATTTTAATTTGCTGTCCAGACTTCACAGTTTCCAGTTTGGAAAGAAGCCACCTTTACGACATTTCTTAAAGCATTATGTGTCAATTTCTTTGGAATCATAGAACAGGACATAAAGGTGTTTGTTCTCTAATCTTTATGAATTGGCAAGAGAAAACATTGACAAGAGCTGTTTGGGTTCCTTTCCCCAAAGATTGTACCCCTGGATTTGAATTTGGGATAATCTGTGTGTCCTTAAAACCAGACAAAAAACCAGACCCAGCTCTTTACTTACTCTGGAAATAATAGTGTTTGGATATGCCCCTTTTGGATAATCTGTTTTGCAATGATGTACTTGAACTACATTTTAAAATGGAACTGGGTAGTGCTAGTGAGAAAGTGGTGGTTTTGTTTGCTTCTTTGTTTGGTCATTAATATCAGAGGTCTCTCAAATTGAAAGCTTTCCACAACAAAATGAAAGTATGTAGCTTGCTGAATTGACAGTTTTGAGTACCCTCCCCCCCCCAAAGAAGTCTGAATGGAAAGGAATGAGAACTTGTAAAACATGTGCTAAAGACAACATTCCAGTATGACATATATTTGCATGTCTGTATCAGATGATAATGGTGATGGTTGCTGTTATTGCTTTTGTTATTATTTCTGTTTCCTCTGAAAAATCTCTTGTCAAAGTCAAGTAAAAAAAAGTTTCTGATGCAATATGAAAAATACTTTCCATGCTTTTTGCCCTTGCCACTCTTCCTATTTCACCCCCAACCCTGCTGAAGTAGGCAGGTCTTCCTTATTCTCTTGCTTAACTGACTTGAAATAGTGTAATTTCTGGATCATATTACAATGAATAAGATCTTATGTCCACACACATGTTTTCCCTACATGCATGTGGGTGACTGCTCATTGGTAATGTGCAAATCTGCTGGCATTGTACTGTCAGGTTTCAGGTCAGTTTCAGTCTCTTTGAAAATGATTATGAAATAGTAAAGGTCTGTGTAGGTGGCTTTTGAAATCGTCTGAACTTCAGATCCCTCAGAATATTGCTTAATAGCATCAGATAAGGTTTTGAACCTCAGCTGATTTCTTTGATTCCTTGTGGGTGATAAGCTCCGTGTGTGTGTGTGTGTGTGTGTGTGTGTGTGTGTGTGTGCACGCACGAACTGAGAAGTTTAATGGCACTGATTTTTATTATGACTTTGACCCCTTTGGGGAGGACTCCTGGATTTAACCAAGAAATTGTTTCTTTTCAAAGAAAATCTAGTGAGTCCCTCTCACTCTCTTAACTCCAGCAGTATTATCTGCAATAAATATGTGTTTTGTCTGGGCCCTTTGTTTTGAGATAGTATTGGAGAATGAGGAAAAGCTCTAGGCTGGGCAGCTGCAGACTTGGGCTTTCTCTGTTTAGCAACTGTTTGACCTTGAGCAATTATTTTCCTTCTCAGTGGGTTTGGAATTCCTTGTTAACATTGGCATTTGGGGATAATAGAACTAGGTGATCTCCCAGTTGTTGTATTCTGTGATTTTGGGTTGCTCACTGGTAGTTGGATTCAGAGGGAATGAACTGGAAAAATAAGTGAAAAATAAAACAAAATGTTAAGGGTTTTGGGAGGGAGAAGGAGGACATCTCTTGTTGCTAGTATATGAGGAAAGAAAGTTGTGCAAGAGATTTTCTACCTCCCTATGTGGGAAGAAAACTGATGTACATGGAATATTTCAGCTTTTGTTTTTTCTCCCTAAGGGGAGAAAGATTCTCTAAGGCTTGTCTTTAAGCCAGGTTTGCGAGAAGTCACAAAATGCCTCCAACCTCAACAACTGGGTGTCTGAGAGACCCTTGGCAAAAGCTTTTGGGAATATATGTGTGTAAGGTGGGTGTGCATGCACTATCTTCTGTGTGTGTGTGTGTGTGTGTGTGTACACACACTCCTGATATGGATGGGAGCTGGTTGTGTTAGGAATGTGGGAAAAAGAGCAAGGAGTGTATTGAGTTCCACAATTCTGAATGGCCTCCTTTTAGTAGACCCTGTAAGGATTTGGCTGGTGCTAGGATGGATGTACATTCCCCTTATTAATATTTTCCCCACTGTAATCTCTCAGGTTAAAGGGGTGACTTGAATGAACCTTTCCATCAGTAATTTAGCTGGTGAAATGGTAAGCACTTTATCTCTAGGCAAACAACGGGATGTTGCTAGCCAGATGGCAAGCCACTCTAGATAACAACAAAAAGGGAATTTGAGTAGAGAGAACCAAAAGTGTCAGTATCAGTTTTTTACTTGCGTGAATCCTAAAGGTTGGCATTTATCATTCAGACTTGTGAGGGTCCAAAAAAGAGAAAAGTGGAAGAAAAAGAAAAAAATGCAGCCTAGAGGAATGGAATACACTGCATTTTGACTTATTTTTTAAATTTTTCATCTTTCTTCTCCCACTATCCCTCCCCCAAGATAATGGGTAAGAAGACAGAGAACAAGACTTTTCTAATTTTTCCAGTTTTTCTCAGCAAAGTTCCCTGTCCTCTGTTCACTTTAGGAAGAGGCTAAACTTTTACTACCAGGAGAGGAAAACTCCAAGCTCAGGGAGTTTGGCCCTCAGTTCACAATCTGAAGGATCAAGAAAATACCCTCAACTGGTATCCTAGCAACACCTGCATCACTGAGTTTTTCTGAGCTCCAGCATTTACATTTTAAAGGACCAGAAGATAAGAGACTAGAGATTGGGGAGGGGCCTGGAATTGGAGCCAAGCAGGACTTGAGAGATGCTTTTGGGAGAGGATAAAGAAAGAGACTGTTCTCTGTTGTCTGCAAATACCTGGAAAACTCACCTGCAGAAAGTATACAGAACCTAGCCTTATCCCAGCAAAATAGACTGTTTATTGAAGGGCTTCTGAGTTCAAATCTTTTCCTAGTTACTGCCTTTTCCTTAAGACTAATTGAACCATTTTGCTGTCCAGATTCAGAATAAGGAACTGTGGGCCTGAAATATATATATATATATATATTTAGTATGACAGGGAGAAAGTGAAGGGATAGTGTGGTAAGATCAAAGAGTAGTATTTTTCTCCCACTGAGATAATCTCTATATGTCAGAACCTGTAACATATCTTTGAGCAATGTTCCCCAATTTTGTTTGTGATTTAGGGAATCCTGTCTAGCCCAGCTGCATTATGGAATTTGAGGGGTTTTGTTTCTGTGTCCTTGATCTCTGAGCAGTTTCAGACTGGGAAGGCCAGTTTGATTGTGGAGCTTGTACACAGTACTTGTACCCTGACTCAGAGTTTTTCATCCACTTATATGTGTGATTAGGCTGCCAGGGAGCTGAAATATACCAACAAGCCTGTGAATGAGGTGTGCTGTTCTGATGTGTACTGAGGCCCAGATTGAGAGTTCTTGGCTGTGACCACAAGGCACACTCTGACAGTTGTGTGATGATGCCAAGCATAGTGTCCTCCAATCCTTTGTTATTTTGGCCTCTGCTTCCCTTGGCCTGTGGAGAACTTCCTATAGACAAGGACATGATTAGAATATGAACTTTCATCTTCAAATAATTACCTATTCAGCAACCTCACACAAAACATCTAGCTCCAGCTCCAGTGACTTTGCCTCAAGATGTGAGATAGCAGTAGGGACTCTCTAGCTCTTATTTTTATCTCTGCAACTTGTTCTAGGCCAACTGATTCTCTGACTTTCTAAGAATTCTTGATCAAAGCTTAGCACTTTTTCTATCTATCCAGAGTGTCTCAAGAGTGGGTCTATCTCTTAAGAGTATTTAACTCATTGTGATTTGCCATAGCACCAAAGTAGAAAACTAAAAGGGAGAAGGACCAGAGGGGAGATAAAACTGTGAGTCCAGTAGTAGCAACTGACAGTGCAGGGTCCTGTAGAGTTTATAAAGCAATTTCACATCTTTCTGATTTTGAGCATAACATCAGACTTGTGAAGTGGTTTGGGATGATTGCTAGTCCCAGTTTTACAGATGAGAAAAGTAAACATCAGAGATTGGTGGGATGAGAGTAGGTCTGCCTTTCAAACAGAGAGGAAGGAGATTAAAGGTTGGTCATTGATCACTAATGTGAGGCTAATGGGGTCAGGTGGAAAGGGAGGTGTGAGAATCACCCCTGAAGTTTTACTAGCTTCCTCAGCTACTTGCTTAGAATTTTAGTGCTTTTTCATACTTTCCATTTGTATAGAAATGAAAGAATTCCTTAGTCAATAAAATGCTACCTTTTATTTTGAATATGTATCATAGAGTTTCCTTTATTCTTATGAAAACTCACTATTTGGAATCTTTAAGGAGGAAGACAGTGTGAATTGGTGAAGCCTAAAATACCTAACATTTTGAAGGAGTTGAATTTTTTATATAATTATTCCTTTTGAAGCACTCTTATGTTTCTATATGTCTTTAAATATTTGCTGCCCAGAACTGACCATGCTACTCCAGGTGCCTCCTGGTTAAGATTAAGTAAAGAGAGGCTTTGATCTGTCTAGGAAATATCTAATAATGCAGTCTTCTGCTAGCTCTCAGCCCTCACTAAACATTCAAATCATTTGGGGAGTTTTAAAATAACCATGTCAGGTACCCATTCTGGGATATTCTCATTTAATTAGTGTGAGATAGGTCCCCAGCAATATTTTTTAATTTAAAATATAAGGTCCCCTCAGGTTATTCAAATTTGTTATTAAGGTTAAGAGTCACTGCATTAGCTTTTTGAGCTTCACGTTTAAGTCCTTTGTCATATCTATTCCAGTCCTCTACTCTTTTGTGATATTGGCCTTTTGAACAAAACTTGAGGTCATTTTGAACCAAACTTGCTGAATTTTATTTTGTTTCTTTGGTTAATTTTTCTAGTTTATATTTTGTTTTTTTGTGTGTTGTTGTTGTTTTAATTCTCTTCATACTGTGCAACAAATTAGCAGCCCTTTCTACCTTTGTACCAGTTCAACTTTATTTTCTTTGGCTTGTCTATTCTACATTTTCTGAGGTTTAATTTTCTTTCATTCATTCCATGAAATAGGTTAGTTATCTCTTTTAGCATCGCATTTTTTGAAAACTGAATTAGTATCATACAAGTTGTTGATTCAAAGAAAATTTTAATACAATGGTATTAATGCTGACTCCTCTGGAATTTCACCAGAGCCCTTCTTGGAGTTGGAGCCCAGTAATTTTTGTATGCATCAGGTCAAGCAGTGCAAAATCCACTGGGTTTTACCATTAACTGTCCTACCAACATATTAATGAGGATAACCATGGTATGATAAGCTTTTTGTATGCTCTGCAGACATCAAAAATGTATACTAGGTTCATAGTAATCATCTGCCAAGCTAATGACCCCATCAGAAAACTAGGTATGAGTCACTTGGCATCTTACTCTTAGTAAATCTTGGTACAAGTTCCAAGGTTCCTTGTTTTCCTCCAGTACCCACAAACCATATGTTTCCAAATTAGGTCCAGAATTTGACTGAGAGTCTCTACCACAACTGTAGATTCTATGTATCACTTTCTTTTCCGCTCTTTGATAAAGCAGGACACCATTAGCTTTAAAATTGAATACATTTGGTTTTCAAAGCATTCAGGAAACTCTTTTTTGCATATTTCCTTGGCTGACTGAATTGTTTCCATTAACCCAGTTGTTCTTAACCCTGGCTGCACATTAGAATAACCTGGGGAGTTAATAAGACTATAACAGCAATTCCTAGAATCTCTGGAGATGATCTGATTGAGTTGGTCATAGTGAAGTCCTGGTGTCAATATTTTTTAAACCTCTTTGAGTTGACAGAATGTTCAGCAAGTGATTAGAAAAGCTGCTATGTTCAAAGGAAACGTCAATAAGCTTGAATCTGGCTTGTTGCACAAGTGAATAGGCGGTCTTTGAAGATGGTGATATTTTATTCTAGAATTGTGGGCCCTGACAATTTCTAGGGTCCTGTGCCTAAAAAGGAGGACTCAACCTTATAGAGTAATTAGTCTGGGGACCTATTTAATTTGAAATCATTAGCTGCGAGAGATTTTGAACCCTTGAGGGAAATAAAAATTTTAATTCCTATCATTTGCTGTAAGAGTGGAGAAGATTTTGTTCATTTGTTGGGTGACATTGAGTAAATTACTTCTCCCCTTTGAAATTCAGTTTCCTCACCTGCAAAATAAAGTTAGGTGAATTAGATAACCTCAACACTTTCTTCCACCTCCAATGATGTGTGCTTACTTTTTGATTAATGCTAATGATCAAAATGATTAATATTATTCAAACCAGCAGGTAATCCAATGATCCCTTTTAGTAGGTTTGGAATGTGTAGGATGATTTGGGGATAACAGACTTGCATTCCTAATTATTTTGACTTAGGTGTCTTCTAGAGCAACTAAACTGTATATTGTCTTCATTGAGCATACACTGACTGCCAGGAAGGACAGGAGTCCTACAGTGAGCTGAGTGACAGGGGAATGCCAATTTGAGATTTAGCATTTCTTAAAATTATTTATCATGTAGATAATCGAGATTTGTCTCTTATAGATAAAATACCAGTCTCATGGGTCTAAGAAAGCCTAGAAGGGCAGTGTTGACTACTTTGACAGTCCAAAGCCCGTTCTTACCTCAAGGTCACAGTAGGAAGCATTAGTTACTGGTCTAGAATCCAGATTTGTTGATACCATGTTCTGCAATTTTTCCACTAGAGACTGCTTAGTAGATTCTGTGGTCAGAAGGTGGTTATAATACTGAGAAATGAAGGGGTTCCACTGACATAGAGTAGAACATAGGAGGAAACCTTGAAAGAACCAAAGAGCAACCTGGACAAAAAGGAAAGGTTAAGGGAGGGATGTGTCTGAGTTCAGTTTTTCCTTACCCTTATCACTCATCAGTGCTGATTCTAGTCCCCTGATAGGAATTGAGCATTTCATCTTTGAGCACCAAGATCAAGAGTGTGTAGCAGAGAATGCATGGCCGAGGGATAGTATATGGAAGGCAGACCTTCAGTAAGAAAAAAAATAAAAAACAGAACTAGCCACGTGACCCTCCGAGTAAGCCCACTCTGTTTCTAACTACCAAAATTTGCTATCTTCTCCACTAGGCCTTAGTTTCCATGCCACTAGAATGTGGAGTGGATTAAAAAGAAGAACCACATTCTCATATGAAATTTTAGTCAGAAGCACCTATATGAAAAAGGAAAAAGCAGAATTAGTATGGTTGAAATGAATCCAGAACAGATGTGAAAGACAGAGTCTAGAGTTCTAAGCAGCCATCCTTCCAATGTAGACTTTAGTCATTAAGATAATTGGAATTATGAAAATGGGTATTACTCTGCCCAGGTCAGCCAGACTGTTTGGAAGATAGGACAACCTTGAATAGGGTAACGGTGTTTCAGTTAAGTGGCCACAGTTCACAGAGAATCACATAGTAATGGAGATTAGAGTACCTTGGAGATCTGCAGTATTCCTCTCCCCTTCATTTTGGAAGTGAGAAAACTAATGCACATAGAGGAAAGAGACTTGTTCAAGGTTGCAGTGTTGGGCCTGGGATCCCGACTTCTCAAATCATAGCCTTGCTCCCTATGAACTGCTATTTCTGTTAGAGGTTATTGGCACTGTGCTCTCTTGGTTGGATCAGAGACCTGAATACTTTCTCAGTTTTACTTGGAGAAAGTGAACTGCCAGAGAGGATGGGAAAACAAGAGCATTATGCAACTTCCTGGAAGGGGGCAGGTCTATCAGCAGCCCTTGGGGTGCTAGGCAGTGAGATGAGGGATGAGGGAAGCACAGAATCTTCTGTAGACTATATTAGTTTTCCTGATTCAGGGAGTCCGATATGCAGCCCTGCGTTGCATGGCCATCTACCCTTGGGGCCCAGAGGAGGCCACCATTGCACATACACAGACAGCTCTGAGTATGGTTCTGGTAGCTCTGATCTTTCTGCCTGCCTGCCTTTTTTGGAGGAAGGGAAGTCATACATTACTGTCCCTAGTTGAATATAGGAAAGATGTACTAAGAGCTCACTCCCCACCCCCTCAAAGTGTGGTGCCTAGAGGCAGCAGCTACTTTTAGCTGTACCTCCTACAGCCTCTCTTCCACCTACTCTTTTCCTTCCTCCTCCCCTCTTCCTTACTCCTCCTTCTGTGAACCCTGCTGGTTGGCCTGAGAGCTGGGAAGTAGATGCTTTGGCTTTGGGAAAGAAGCACACAGAAAAGGCAAGCTTCCTAGAAGAGATTGATAGAACTGGCATGATGGGAGGTCACAGAACAAAGGCAAAATAAGATTGTTTTTTCCTTAAGGCCCAAAAGTAGTGGAGGTATTTATTAATTTCATTTGACTCTTGCAACCAACTAATGTGGTTGTCTTGAGAATGCACATTCAACTGTACAGGAGGGTGCAGGAAGATTTATTGGACAGAATGTGAATAGATACTTCAGAGCATAGCAATCGATGCTAGTTGATGCACACTTGATTCTTGATTCTCCCTCTTGTTCATTGTCTTACTTTTTAGTATATTTTGAATGTCGTTTCATTTGATCTTCTCTGTAGCCTTGTGAAGTAAATAAGACATAGATTATCTTCATTTTGCAGATGAGAAAAATGAATCACAAATACTTATTGCATATAACACCTGAAGTACCTGATGTTGGCTCAAGCTCTGGAAGTTATAATGACATTTAAAATCATTGCAGTCAGCTATATATTCTAGATATGGGGTCTTATAGCTGTCCTGAGTCTAAGTCCCTTATTGTGGAATCTGGGGCAGTAGTTCCAGGAAGAGAAAAGGACTCATCTAAGGAAACACAGTATGTTTGTAGTAGTACTGAGTTAGAACATTGCCTTTCAGGGATGTGAGTTTCTGAACCTATGAGACTTGCAAGCTACGCTTGTCTTTCAGGGGTGGTGAGTAAAACCTATATGGTGTGATGGTACATGAAAGGTCATTAAACTAGTAATTTGTATTTAAAAAATTATTCACTATTTATTCACTCAGCAAGAGAAAGTAAAATGGGGTTGTGGGGTGGGGGTAGGGTCTGGGTGTTCCAGAAAGTAGCCTAAAGCTGCTAGAAGCCACTTCAAGATCTTAGTGCAGGGGTCTAAATGGAGGATTCCTATCAATCGTTTTTTGTTCTTTTTTGTTTTTGTTTTTTGCAGTTCTCAGTATTATTATATAAATAAGTTCCATATATTACTGCAACTAATTAACATTATCTCTGAAACCTAATCTGTAGGTTCCTCCTTCATTCTTTTTTTCCCCTTAGAATTTGGTTAAAGAAACAGAGTTATTTGTCCTGTCAACACAATTGAGATTTTTGCAGATTGGATCCTCATGGGTTATTGTAACACATTTCTCAGTCTGTGGGTTTCCAAGAGTTGTTAGTTAGAGTTGTATTGCCTACTAGTCATAAAAAAGAGTTGGGAATAGACAGTTGACTGTTGGTTAAAAGGCTGGAAAATAGGCTGGTGGTCATAAATTGGATATTATAGACATAGAACACTTAAACCCATGATTCTAGGTGATATTGCCAAGGGAATAAGAATAGACATACAAGAGAAATCCTCTAATGTCTGATTCATGGGCAATCTCACATTTATATTTAGGGAGATAAGAGGAACCAAGAAAGGACATGAGGAACCCATCCAGAGAGATAACAAGGAATAGTTAGGACAGTGACCTCAAAATTGAGAAAATAAGATATTTCAGGATGGAAGGAATAATCAATTGTGTCAAATATAGATTCAGTAAATTAAGGATTACAAATTGACTTTTGGCTTTGGCAAAGACATAACTGATGACCTTGAGAAGAGCTGTTTGCTGGATTAGTGAAAGGCTGGTTGAATTGAATTCAAAAGAGTATGAGCAAGAGGAATTTGAGACAACTCTTTTAAGAAGTTTTGCTGCAGAGAGAAAAGAAAAAGGGATGTTAACTGGAGGCAAATGCAACCTTGAGGGAAAATGTAATTTCAAGGTATATCCATAAGAAACTATTTGTAACCCATGGAACTGAACAGATATGGAAAATGATATGTGAATGTAAGAGGTGATTTATCATCTTTTAGTTCTGTGACTTTGGGCAAATTAATTAGTTTGTCTCAGTTGACTTTCTTTTCAGTTAAGTAGGACTGATAATCCCTGAGAACTGAGTCAAAAAAAAATCTCTGGGTGAATGTTGTAGTGACAGGCCTGACACTTGGTATGTCCTCTGTAAAGGTTGAGACATGAATAAAGAGAACCTGCAAATATAAACTTAGTCACTGGGTGACTCTGAGCAAATTCCATTGTCTCTATGTCTCACTGCTCTCTATAATAGCATGGAGGACTCTCTACTTCCCTTCATTAGAAGGATAGAAACCCTATAACCTGGCCAATATCTTGGGTCTGTCCTCAGTGGGAATTTGGGATTTTTTAAAGGAAAGGCAAGAATGAAGGTGGTTGAGTAGGCAGGCAAGACAAAAGAGGCGAAAGAAGCATTTTATTTAGTTATTCATCTTGACTGTTCCTTCATTTGGATGTATGTAGATTATGATAGCTGGTGGCCATGAGCTTAACAGTTAAGACAACTGGGTGCACTGGGATTTTTTTATAAGAAGCATTCTTTTATTTATCCCCACATCCATCCCACCCCTTATCCCAAGCCACACACATGTTTCTATGAATAACAGATTAGCTTTCTCCCTTATTCATGAAAATCTAAGAGCAATGTTTGGAAGAAAACTAATGTTAATTGTCTTTTGTTGTTGTTTTTTAGTGATTTCTCAGGTCAATCAAACCAGAACCTAGGCACTTAGTAATTAAAAACCAATTTCTGGTCCCTAGGTCTTTGGTTAGAATTTGTGATACATGCTTCTCAGTTTTCATGATGTGATTAAGAATTGTGTTAGAAATCAGACTCTTGATAAATGACCTAGATAGAACAAGGTTGCACTCTTCATCTTTTTTTACAGCATTTTGCTTGAAATATTCTTATTGCTCTGGGAGCAGGGCAAGAAAATATGTACTCAGAATAGTATTCTGTTCCTCCCATATTGGTCTTTTTTCCTGTAGCCCTATAAGGTGAGCAAGGCCAGGCTTATTCTCCCCATTTTATGCCTAAGGAACTTGAAACTCAGAGTTGTTTTGATTGACTCATATCAGTGATTACTCTTAAAAGCAGTGGTGTACTAGAAAGAGCATAGTATAGATGATAGCATAGCATAGAGCTTGATGTTATCAATCTACCCATAGCAAGTACTCATGGGAAAGGAATTCATTTAAATGATGCTTTCTACACTTTGTTTTTATCTGGATCTTATTATAAATGTTAGTCAAGATAGCAGAGAAAACTAGACAGATGCCACTGGATAACTAGTTATGTTGGCATTGAGCCACTAATTTTTTATATCCAAATCTATGATAAGCCACCCAGATGTATTATCCACATATGCATCACAGGTCTTGCCAAATGTAGAAGAGTGGCATATGACCTTAGATTCTATTTTGTCATGCCCTGTTTGGAGGTTTTCTTTTTGTGGATTTATCTTAAAGAATAGAACTTGAGCTTAAAAGTTAACTCATTTTCATTACCACTTCTCATAGTCATTCTGTGGGGAAAATAATTTGGATAACCCCCATATCACTATGTCTAGGCTGTGGTGAAGATCATATGCCCTTCGAGTCTTGTCTTTTTATTGCAAATGGCTTTGTATACTGGGAAAATGAGTACAGAATGACAGGTGTAGGAAGCAACAACTAGTTTGTCCAGAGTTAGAGGGAGTCTAGTTAAGCTAAAACATTTGTTGGTAGTAATTCACACGCACACACACACATACACACACATATATATATATATATATATATATTATGTTTTGTGGTGATAGTATCGGTGGTGGGAAGGATCACAGGATAAAGTGCTTAAACTGAGAAAGTTACTGGATGAGCATGATAAAGTACCCATAATATCACTGAACCAACTCCCTCACAGTACTGATAAGAAAACCAAGAACTAGGGAGCACCAAGGATTTTTCCAAAGTCTCAGAGTTGGTCCTTGACCCTTGTCCTGTTTCTTTGTTCATCTATTAGCCTAGACCTCATAGTTTTGAGGCTTCTTGGATGAATGGATTATTGGCTAAAGCCCTTGGGACAATCACTTCTAGCTATCACATTCAGGAAATGACAGAGAAACTTGAACCAAGGTCTTTGACCTGCTTAGGAACAGATCCACCCAGATAGATTTTAGAGGAAAAATATTAAAATTAGCTGGAAGAGAGGAAATTTGGTTCATCTTTGCTGCCTATCAATGTCCTCCACACGTCTATATGAACACACATTATGTAGATCACATGTGATGCATGCCTACTCAGATACATGTAAGACATATTTGGGTTACACATGGAGCACATGTATAGGGTATACTTACTCATTGACATGCTTGGAGCTCACATACTCAGTTAACCCTGTATGTCAGTTAACCCTGGCATATACTCATACTTGACATAAGTAGGGGGCGCACACAGACAAACATGATGCGTGCTTATGGAAATTTGTGTGTGTGAACATAAATGGAAACATAAAAGCACAACAGCATACCCACATACGCTTAGGGCATACTGAGATGTACACTGGTAGGTTTCTACCTCATAACCCTGACATACATACTTCTAAAGACTTAATTTTGACAAATAACCCTTCCCCCATATTTGAACACACCTGTGAGATGCAACTACATGCCCCACACATCCCTATGGTACATACGCTGATGCAGAGCATGTCCTGCCCCTAGGCCTAGCCAGCTGGGCCAGTCTTCCAAGTGGGACCACTAGGGCACTGACCCCGTCTGGTGGCCTTCTATCAGTTTGCTCTTCTCCTACCCTTCCTTGATCCCTGAAATCACGTTTCAAATGGCACTGAGCTTAGGAATAAAGTGGGTTCTTGAGGTGGCATGTGTTATAGTAAACTTCACAAGGCAAACAAACTTAGAACTGAATCTTCAGATGTTGAGTTAACAGGTGGAATGAAAAATAATAGGGATGATAAATTGATCTGATCAGTACAGAAATCTTGATCCTGTTCCTGCATCCTCCAATTTACAAGCCATTATGCAATGACAGGATTATGAATCAATATCCTAGAAAGCCTAAAGTGACTGAATATTAAAATTAGTTTTTCTTTGGAAGGAAGTAACATTTTAGACTATAACAAGAATATCTAAATTGTGGGGTATAGGGTTTGAGAGAAAGAAATAGAATATATAAAGGAGAGCATAGTCCATCCTCTTCTGGGTCAGTGGTGGGTGGAGATAATAGCTACATCCTTAATGACCACAGCCCTGCCCCTAGACACAGAAGCTTGGAACATGTGGCCCCACTAATGAGGACCTGCTATTTTTAGAGGTTCTCAAGCTGGAAACCAGGTCAGGGTGTCCTGGGGAGGCCTTTTAGCCCTCCTTACCAAAGACTGAAACTGGAAAAAAAGGGGCCTAGACTGGATGGAGAGCAATTAGGTAGCCAGAGTGTGCCAGGTTTGACCTGGAGAAGCAGTACCAGAGCCTCAGTGAGTTACTGTTAATTTAACAGTCTTGTGCCTGTTTTCTAGCTTTGGTCTTGACACCAAGAAGCAGGAATTCTATTTGTTGCTCTACCACTTAGGGATTGCCTCAGTCAGGTTGCCCTCCTCTGTCTGGATCTTATTTGTTCTGTAAGTCAAATGACCAGTAAGACACCAGATGTTTGCAAGATTAAGATAGGCTGAGTTGAGAAAATGTTTTGCAGTTGTACTTGTTCTTTATCCACAAAGTTCTATCTCCCTTATGTCTAAGCTGGTCTCAATGCCCACCAACAGCTGGGCCTTACACCTACCATAGTAGCCATAGATAAAAAGACCAAAGAAGGGAACAGGGAAAAGCATCCTCATGGGGTTAGGTTGGTCACAGTCATGCTGGGGTCATACCCATTCCATATAGATGCTTTTGAACAACAGGTTAATCCTGTCTCAGAAAACAGGTTTGCAAGAGGTTTAGTTGGTCATGTAGTTTGGGTATTTTAGGAGCTAGAGTCAGTAAGGGAAATAGGGGGACTGGAGAAGAGACTCATTTCTAAACTAGGAAAAGTGAGGTCGGAACGCCTTTTTCTTACCAGAAGAAGCAGGTTGTTGTCCAGTCCTGACCCTGAGAGAGGGCCTTATTCTAAGTTTTGTGCTCAGGGCTATTTTACCTGCTTTGTTAGAGCCAGAATCTAGACTATGTAGATAAAGTTTATATTTCTCTTCACCCTATATGTGGTAGGCAAAGTTCTTTCCTCATTTTTATAGTTCGTAAAATGGGATTAACTATAAAGTGTCAGGATTGCTGGGTGCAAGAATTTGTTGTAACAAAGAATACGAAAAGTGCCTAGTAAAATGTTGAATATGTTGAAATAGTTGCTGCTTGGACTTATAGGAGTTCATCTAGTTCGTGATAACAGGTAATTTGGAGGTGATCCAGGAGCTTGTCTCATTTTATTTTTTCATCCCTTCCCGTTCTTTAGACCAATATTGTTTTCATTATACAGATGAGGATACAGAGGCTCATAGAAGGGAAGGACCAACCTGAGGCCATGGATTTAGTTAGTGTTGGATTGAGGACTAGAATTCATGCTTTCAGACTCTCTTCAGTATTCTTTCTATGGCCCCAGGCTACCACCCAATAAAATAAATTACACTAAAAGAAGCTGCCAGTGATAGCTTAAGTTAATATATGTAAAAAAGGAAAGGGGTCTCTCTGGGACCCAGGCTTCTTCAGGAGTGCCCTGTTTGCTCACAAGAGACACATTGACCCTTCATCCTTTCCACAACAGCTCATGTTTCACTTGTCTTTTGCATGTTAGAAGCAGTGACATGTTAGAGAAAATGCTAAGATATTAAGAGAGACAACTGTACTGCCTGTTTAAGTCAGTTCAAGAAGATTCTTGAAACCTGAACTATGTGTGGAAGGAAATATATTTTTCTAATCAGCAGAATCCAAAGGCTATCATCACTGTACTACAATTCTATTCTGGATAGAGGTAGTCCATGACAAAATTTTGAAATAATTATGTTCTATCTTCTAACCATGTTTATCCCACCATATCCCTCTTCTGACTTCCTTTTTTCCATGTCTTCTTCAAGAAGTATCTCTATTTAGCCTAGGGAGGTCATCTTGACCCTTAATTTCCAAGGTCAAACATGTTTGAAACCTTGAAGCAGGTACCAGTTGTTTGTAGTACTGAAGGAATGATGTCTGTAGAGCAGTGCAGTGAAAGAGGAAATGTCCAAAAGGGTGATTTCCAAAGTGGCAATCAGAGAGAAAATATCAATAGTTCTTTAGATATTAAATTGTTTATTTTATCGTTATTTGATTTATTTTCTTTTTGAAGATATTTGTATAAAACACATACTATGTTAGTAGTATTTAGATACTAGGGTATATGTTTATGTTTTAATCAATAGAGGTATTTGTCCCCAAGCCAAATGACAACCATTCTTCTTTCCAGTCTTTTGACCTTAGGCTTGGTTTATAATTTTGTCAGTGATTAACTTGACATATTAGGCAACTTCTCCTCACTGGGTCCTCAGTTTTCTTACCTGTAAAATGTTAGACTGAACAAATTATAATAGCTCTTGGGAGCTCCTATTCTGATCTCCTTGGAGTGTAAGAATCTGCTATCTTTCAGACTTGAGTTTGAGACTGACTCAAGAAGAGTAGCTTTAAGCACTAGCACCTTACTGGATGTGTTGTTCCTTTGTCGACTGTTCTGTGTTTTTTGTCTATTCCCCCACCTCCTTTACCTCTTTTCACAAATCCTAGCCTTTTGTTATAAGCACAACCACTTTTTATGTAGAAACAGAGATGATGCCTTCCCCTTGGACCATGAGGGTGGCTTTGATTGTGCTTCTCTTTCTCTGACAGTTTAGCATTTGATATTGCATCCTTTGGTCTGAAGTCTTTAACAACAAAGTCTGAAAGGAAGACAGATCAGCCAACTTGAGTTACCTGGGACATGATCCAGTGACTGATTCACTGAACACCCCTGCCATTCACTCATCCACCATTTATCTTGTATGATGGGAACTCAGTACTGTGCTAGACTTTGTCCGGAGAAACTGCCCAGCTCTGACCAGGAAATGGTGCTGATAGGGACCAGAAGTACTACCTAGTCCTCTCTCAGAGTGAGTGAATAGGCAGAGAGAAATTAATAAATCACTGGAAAACATCTTCCACTTTCTGATGGAATATTTAAATTCATAATTCATCCTTACTTCATATTTTGTCTATAAGGACTCCCCAGTAGACAATATGTTCTCTTTGGAAATGCATGCCGAGGTTTAGAGCCTTTGCAATATTGTGCCCTGGGTGATATGCTCAGGAGACTTTAAGGCGGTTTAAATTGATTGAAATATATTTTTCCCACCTCTTCTCCAGACATAGGCCACAGTGCTCCTGACTAAATGGTGTTCCTGTTCTTACCACCTTAGATAAGATGGTCACATTTAAAGATGATATTAGAACCAAGAGTTCCAACCTATTTCCTCCTCTGCTCTTCAATCCACCACCTACAGACCTCCTTCCCCTTTAATATTTTAACATGACATCTGTCAAATTGATAAAAAAAAGACTTTTCTTTCTTCTCTCTGCTTTCCCCACCCACCCTCTGGCTGTGGTGTTGATGAGTATATAACTATGTATGTGGGAGGCATGGAGGACAGAATATTCATGTAGTTCTAACCCCCTCTTCCTAACCTTCTGTAAACTTAGAGGAACTCCAATCCCCCTCATTCCCAAGAAACACCAAGGCTGAATTAATGTCTAGGAAAAGTTAAGGCTCTCGGTACAGATAACAGTGGACTACAGAAAGAAATTTCAGAAACCAGGTGCAGACTTCAAGTTAGATCTATGTCAACTCAGGAATTCGGTGCTCTTTGAACCCCCTGCTAATGGGTTTCTGCAACTTAGTACCTATAGCAAGTTCAAGCAGAAGTGTACCATGCTTAGGGCAGGGACATTTTGGATATAGAGCTTAAACTGGCTCAAGAGTCAGGTAGGGGTCAGAGTACTTTCTAGCTTGGGATGACATGCTTCTGACAACTCATGGAGAGAGGATTGCTGAGTATTTTTCTTTTTTTACTAATAATTTGTGTAATATTTGGAAGTTGAGTTAGGGAGACAATACAATCTAGGAAATTGTTTCTGGATTATATATAGCATAGAGAGATGCTGTAAGGATTTTCCATTAGGGGCATTGTGGACTTTAGTGCTGAGGCTAAGGGCAGGAACAAGAATGAGAGTGGAATAAAGCATGTGCAGATAACCTCTAAAGGCAGACTGGGAAAAATCCTCCTGGACAAACTACTATTATTTCTCAGTCTGCCTAGAACCTGACACATAAAGGAGAAGACAGGAGAAAGTTTTAGAGAGTCTCATTTCTTTTGAATTGTTCACTACAGTAAGACAAAATTCTTGCACTTCAAACTCTAGCTTTAGAAAATTCAAGACAGTTGCACTTAGTGTGAGTTATGACTCACAATCACATAGACTGCCTGTTGCAAATTCTGGGAATGATTTTGAGCAGGGAACCTATGGTCCACAGATTCAGAAACTGGTGTATGAAGTTCCTGAGTGATACAAAAAGACCACAGAACTTGATGGTGACTCCTATTTTCAAGACGTTTTGGAGATGCAAGCTGATGTTTGTCAGACTGGGAGCTACTCTGATAAGCAAGACTTTTCCAGTGATAGGATTATGGCTGTACTTCAGAACATGTCTTTTTTTTCTCTTCTGTGCAATCCTGAGCCCATTTGTCTGCATTTTCTCTAAAGGATACATTTTCTCAACAGGACTAAACTATTAACATGGTAAATTTTTTGGTAGCATTTGGGTCTTGCTTCAGAAACTCCTGTGCACATTAGGTTGAGATAGAAGTGACCAAAATTTCATAGAAGATCTATTGCTAAGGTCCAGACCGAGCAGGCAACTCCCCTTTATCTCTTTAGTCACCATTATAGCTGAGATCACCTTGCTATTTCCTTTGGAAGAGGACAGAAACAGATTTAGTCTGTAATGAATAAGAAAATATTTCAAATGGCTTTATACCTTAAGAAGCTGTGTAGGTTTCCCATACATTTAGGTCCTAGCAAGTGTGAGTTGGTTTTTGATTAAACTACATGCTTATCTCTGGATCAGGTAGTTTGTCTTGGTCTTGCTGAACCTGACCCACATCTAAACTCACCTTTTCAGATCAAACCAGCCTAGCTGGGTTTCACGTCTGCCAGGTGTAACTAAAGTCAACAGTAAATATTTCATTTTATTAAAGTGAAAAATGGATGGCATAATGGGAATTTGAAAAAAGCCAATGCCTAATGACTCATAAATCACACACCCAAACTAGGAAAAAGATGATCATGTTATGAAAAGAGATATTTGTGTACTTCCTTTCAGTATATTCAGAGCCATCATCGCTTGAACATATTAATCATTCTGCTCAGAAATAAAATTATTTAGTTATATTCAACTCTCAGATTAAAACTGAAACCAGCCAGGTGTGAGTTATTAAGTTATAGGGAAAAATTAAACAATTTTTAGGGTTTTTGTTTTTTAATGTTCATAGTAGGATTTTGCTTATCTGACATTTCTTCTCCCCTCTCAGATAACCATTGAGCACTTGTGGAGATTTTCGGTAAAACCAACCCATCCAAAAATCCACTTGACCATAATCTAACCAACAATAAATTGACCTAGAGGCCACCTGGTGCATATTATGTGAATTATTTTTTATCCCATAGAATGTTCTGCAACCTGAAACAGCTACTAACTTCCTTGTAGATGTCTTGGATCAACTGTTCACAAGTGAACACTTTGGTTGTTTGGAGAATAACAACTTGAATAACTCCAGATTATCTTATTTTCTTCTTATCCTAGGTAGAAATTAGTGAAAGGCAAAGGGAGAGAAGGTACAGACTGAAGTCAACAGAAAAAGATTAATGAAAAGACAGGCTAAGATCACACAGCTAGGAAGAGGCAGCCTAGCTCCAGTGCCCCTGCACTAAACCACCACAAAGGGTATGACTGAAACAGAAGCACAGAGGTAAGAGTACATTTGTTTGCAAGACACTCAGTTTGGCTAGAGTGTAAAGCTCTTGACAGACTTGAGACCAAGAATGTATTCATGGGGGCTAAATGAAGGAGAGCTTTGAGAGATTGATGGGGAATTATTGAAACATCCTGAGCCTGGAAAATGGTATCAACAAAGAAGTTCTGAGAAATATATAATGAATGAGTAGCTTTATGAGGTGAAATAACTGTAGGTAACAGAAAGGCCAGTTGAGAAGCAATTTGAAGTGATAAGGGTCAAACATATGATAGGACACTGGGATGAAGATGAAGGTTCATGAGGGAAAGGTAGTGAAAGAGGGAGGGAGGGAGGGAGGGAGGGAGAGAGGAGAGAGAGAGAGAGAGAGCGAGAGAGAGAGAGAGAGAGAGAGAGAGAGAGAGAGAGAGAGAGAGAGAGAGAGAGAGACTGAGAGAGAGAGAGAGAGAGAAGAGATGTATATGAATGAAAAGGTAGGCCCAGGTTGCAGTAAACCATCCAGTGAAATTGGAGCAATTGGAAATATGAGACGAGGTAAGTAAGAGCTGATGTCACAAGAAAGATGGTTTCTTTGAGAAAATACATGGAAAGAACAAAGAGCAAAAATCCCATTGACTGTTTATTATTAATAATTTTTATCATAGTAATTATTCCCTACATTAAAATAACTACCTATATATAGGTTCCCCATTTCTTATATATATATGCCAACACACATGACCCTCCACCAAATCACCAAATGTTCTTCACCATTGTCCAGTGGGTTCCACTACCATTTTCCCCTACCTGCCTCATTCCCTTTTGGTAACCTCAGTTCTGTTGCAAATGTTTCACGGTTGATTTTGTTTCGTCTATTCCTTTGTTTTGTCTATTCAGATTTCACATATGAGTGAGATCACATGGTATCTATCTTTCTTCTTTTGATTGATTTCACTTAGCATAAGCCCCTCTAGATCCATCTATGTCGATTCAAATAACAGGAATTCATCTCTTCTAAAAGCTGTGTAGTATTCCATTGTGTGTATATACCACATCTTCTTTATTTATTTATCTGATGTTTTGCACTTAGGTGGTTTGCACTTCTTAGCTATTGTGAATAGGGCTGCAATAAACAAGGGGGTGCATAAATCTCTGAGAATGAGCACTTTTGTGTCTTTGGGTAGATACCCAGAAGTAGAATGATGAAATCATATGGGATTTCCATCTTCAACTTTTTGAGGAAACTCAAAACTGCTTTCCATAGGGATTGCACCAATTTGTACTGACACCAACAGTGCAAAAGTCAGTCTTTCAGATGTAAGGTGATATCTCATTGTTGTTTTGATTTTCATTTCCCTGATAGCCATCTGGTAGGAATATCTTTTCGTGTGCCTGCTGGCCATCTGTATATTCTCTTCAGATAAGTGACTCTTCAATTCATTCTCCCATTTTTTATTGCATTACCTGTTATTTCTTTTACTAATTTTAGTGACTTTTTGTATATTTTAGATATTAAGTTTGTCAGAAATATCGAATGCAAATAACTTCTCCGAGTTAGTAGGTTCCTTTTGGTTTTGGTGACATTTTCTTTCACTGTGAGGAAACTCCTTGGTTTGATGGAGTCCCAGTTAATTCCTGTTTTAGTTTCCCTTGATGGTGGAGTTAAGTCCCCAAAGGCCTCTCTCTGACTGGTGTCATGGAAAATCTTTCCTCTGTTGTCTTCTAAAACATTATGGTTTCTGGTATTATGTTCAAATCTCTAATCCATTTGAGTTAATTTTTGGGATTGATGTTAGAGAGTGGTCTAACTTCATTCTTTTGCATGTGGCTATCCAGTTTTCCTAACTATTTATTGAAAGGATTTTCCTTTCCCCATTGTATTCTTTTGGCTCTGCTCTCATAGATTAAGTTACTGTATGTGAGTGGGTCAGTTTCTGGTGATTCAGTTCTATACTATTAATCAGTTGTTATTCCAGTAACATACCGTTTGATCACTATTATTTTGAAATATAATTCAATGTCTGAGAGTGTTATCCCTCCCTCGTTCTTTTTTCTACTAATTGCTTTGGTTATTTGGGGTCATTCATTATTTCATAAAATTTTTAGAATTTTTTTGTTCTATTTGCTGGGTAAGCCCGTGGAATTTTAATGGGGATTACATTAAATCTATATATTGCTTTGGGTATGGTGGTCATTTTAATAATGTTGATTCTTCCCAGCAATTATCAGGGGATGCCAATTTCTTTGTGTCCTCCTTTTCTTTTAAGAAGTGCTTGTAATGTTCATTGTACAGTTCTTTTACTTCCATAGTTAGGTATATGCCCAGGTATTTTATTCTTTTAACTACTATTTTAAATTGTGTGATTTTCATGATTGTATTTTCTTCTAGCATGTTGTTTGCATATAAAAATGCAACAGATTTTTGTGCATTGATTTTGTAGCCCAACACATTGCTGTATGCATTGATGAATTTCAGAAGTTTTTTGACAGAATTTTTAGGGTTTTCTGTATATATAGTCATGTAATCTGCTAATAGTGAGAGTTTTACTTCCTTCTTTCCAATTTGGATTCCTTTTATTTCCTTTTCTTGCCTAACCACTCTCTCAAAGACCTCCAGTGCAATGTTAAATAGCAGTGGGGAGAATGGACAGCCTTGCCTTGTTCCTGACCTTAGAGGAAATGCGTTCAGTTTTTCAATCTTTGACTATGATGTTGGTGGTGGATTTTTCATAATGGCCTTTATTACATTAAGGTAAGGTACTTTATATTCCCATTTTTATGGAGGGATTTTTAACATAAATGGATGTTGGATCTTGTCAGAAGCTTTCTCTGCATCTATTGATATGATTATGTGGTTTTTTCTTTGCTCTTATTGATACAGTGTATGACATTAATAGATTTACATATGTTAAATCATTCTTGCATCCCTGAGATGAATCCCACTTGGTCATGTTGGATGACCTTTTTAATGCATTGCTAGATTTGGTTTGCTAATATTACATTGGAAATTTTTTCATCTATGTTCATTAGAAATGTTGGTCTGTAATTTTCTTTCTTAGTGATGTCTCTATCAAATTTTGGTATCAGTGTAATGTTAGCCTCATAAAAAGTATTTGGTAGGCTTCCCTGTTCTTCCATATTTTTGAAGAGCTTGAGAATAATAGGTGTTAATTCTTCTCTGAAGGTTTGGTAGAACTCACTAGAGAAGTCATCTCGTCCTTGGCTTTTAGTTTTGGGGAGACTTTTGATTACATCATCAATTTCTTTGCTTGTGACTTTTCTGTTCAGATTCTCTAGTTCTTCTGGGTTCAGTCTTTGTAGACTATATTTTTCTAAAAATCTGTCCATGTTCTCAATGTTGTCCCTTTTGTTGGCTTAGAGCTGTTCATAGTTGTCCCTTATGATGTTTTGTGTTTCTGTGGTATCTGTTGTGACTTCTCCCCTCTCATTTCTGATTCTAATTATGAGAGTTTTCTCTTTTTTTTCCTTGTGAGTTTATCCAATGGTTTGTCAACTTTATTTTTTCAAAGAACTAACTTTTGTGTTCATTGCTCTTCTGGATTGTCCTTTTGTTTTCTATTTCATTTATTTCTGCTCAGATTTTGATTATGTCCTTTTTTGTGTTGATTTTTGGCTTTAATTGTTCTTCTTTCTTTCGTTGTTTTAAACAGAGATTTAAGTTGCTTGCAATTTTTTTTTTGCTTCTTGAGACAGGCCTGGATTGCAATGAACTGTCCTCTTAATAGTGCTTTTGTTGCATCCCATAGATTCTGGTAGATTGTGTCTTCATTCTCATTTGTCTCTAAGTATTTTTTAAGTTCCCGTTGATTTCCTCTTTTACCAAGAGTCAATCAGGAGCATATTGCTTACTTCCCATTTATTTTGGGGGTCATCCATCTTTCTTTCTGTGCCTGATTTCTGGTTTAAGCCATTGTGGTCAGAGAAAATGTTTGGTATGATTTCAATCTTTGTAAATTTCTTGAGATTTGCTTTGTGTCCCAGCATATGATCTATCCTTGAGAAAGTTCCAGGTGCGTTTGAGAAGAAAGTAAAATCTGTAGTGGGTGAAGTGCTCCATATATGTCTGTTAGACTTCTCTGTTCCTGATGGTCATTTAAACACATGTGTCTCTGTTAATTTTCTGCCTGGTTGATCTGTCCATTGTTCTATGTGGGATTTGAAGTCTTCCACTACTATTGTGTTGCTGTCAATGTCTCTCATCAAATCTAATAATACTTGCTTGATATATTGTGATGCTGCTTCATTTGGTGTATATATGTTAATAAGCATTATGTCGTCTTGCTGGATTGACCCTTTAATCATTATATAATATCCATCTCTGGTTTCTGTCGTGCTTTTTAGATGGAATTTTGTGTTATCTCATATGAGTGTAACTATTCCTGCTCTTTTGTGGTTGCCATTCGACTGTAGGCTTGTCTTTCATCCATTGACTTTGAGTCTTTGTTATCTTTTGAAAGAAGATGGGTTTCCCAAATGCAGCAGAAGGTTGAGTTATGCTTTTTAATCTATTCAGCCTCTCTGCATCATTTGGTGAGTTTTGTCCTTTAATGTTTAGGGAGATTGTTGATATGTAGCTATTTATTGTCATTTTGTAATTTGTAATTTGTCTTCTGTATTTTGCTTCAGACAATACTTTCAGACCTCTCTTTCTCTTTTTACTTCGAATGGGTGCAGTTATGTTTTGATTGGTTTCCCCTTTTGTTTTTTCTTTACTTTTTCCCTGGAGATGCATTTTGAGGTTACCATGAAGTTAGCATTCACTGTTCTATGTTTGCTTCCTATTTTTATTTGAAAGCATGTTAGTCTTCCACTCATTCCAACTACCCATATTTTGTTCTCTTCTCTTCCTCCCCATATTTTATATTTGCTCTCTTACTGTTTTTATGTGGGCTTTCTTTATACTTTATAGATCATCTTTTAATATTTTTTGCAAAGCTGGTTTTGTTGCGATGAATTTGTTTAACTTTTGCTTATTTGAAAGCTTTTTATCATTCCTTCAGTTCTGAATTATAATATCGCTGGGTATCGTATCTCTAGATTGAACATCCTTTTATTTCAGCACTTTGAATATGTAATTCCATTCCCTTCTGGCCTATAGAGTTTCTGTTGAAAAATCTACTGACAGTCTTATGGGGGCTCCTCTGTATGTGACTTTTTTTTAATATGGTTGCTTTTAATATTCTTTCTTTATCTTGTATTTTTTAAATTTTGATGACAATGTGTCTAGGTATATTTCTGTTTGAGTTTCTTTTATTAGGAACTTTTCCAGCTCCTGGGTCTGAAGGTTCGCTTCATTCTTCAGATTGGGGAAGTTCTCAATGTATTATTTCTTCAAATATGAATTCTGCCCCCTTTTCTCTCTCTTCTCCTTCTGGGACTCCTATGACAAGAATATTGTTCTTTTTGATGTTCCCTGGATTTATCCCATTCAATGTCTTGAATGCTGTCTTCATTTCTTTGCATTTTTTATTGCTTTGCTGGTATGCTTGATTGGGTTCCTCTGCCCTGTTTTCCAGATCACTGATTCTATTGGAAACTTCATCCATATTATGGAGGCCCTCAATTGAGTTTTTCAGTTCAGCTATTATATTCTTTATTTTTTTGATATCTTGTTCCATTTTTTCTCTTTCTTTTTTTGCTGTTCTGTTTAACTTCCCCTATTGTTTTCTGGATTCCAATGAGTATGTTAATCACTATTACCCTAAACTCATCTTCAGGTAATTTACATAGTCTGCTGAATTCAGTTTTTCCCCTGGGATTTTTATTGAATCCATCATTTCAGGTATATTTCTTTGTGCCTTTGTTCTATTTAGCGTTCTGTTTATATTTCTGAGAGTTTGGTTTCCCTGCAGTGTTGTGCAGGGTGATCGCCTTTACTGCTAGCCCAGAATTGGCAATCAGACTGCAGTTCCTTCTCAGTTTTGGTCCCCTCAGGGAGACTTCCTTCTTCATGTAATGTGGCTGGGTTATTTGGTGAGTGGAATATCCGGTGGGTTGGATATCCAGCAGGTGGACCCTGAGGCTCTGGCGTGAAATGGCGGTGCAAGGGTTTGGAGTTGGGAATTTCTTTGGCTGATTTCTGGTTATGACTGCACCCAGCATAATTTTACCCCATGGGCTCCAGCTCAGCCTCTGGTGTGCTGGCTTTCCTTCCATCCAACACCAAGTTAGTCTTCCCTGCTCCATTTCCTAGACCCACTAGGCATGCTCCTTGCTGCCTCTGCAATGGGTTCTCAGCCCTTTTACATCCTCCCTTTGCTCCACCCCACTACAGCAACTCCAACTCTGAGTCCTAAGTCCACAGCTTAGCTGTATACCATACTGGATGCCCTTGCCCACCCTTTCTCATCAGGATTGCCATTTTATCTCTACAGCTGCAGTGCCAGTCGTTCCTCAATGTTTGTCTCTAGAAAACAAGTAATATTTTCATTGCTCTGTGGGGGTGGGATCTCAATCTCCTTCCTACCAAGTCTCTTATCTATATTGCTTTCCTCCTATTCCCACTGACTTTTAAATAGAGAAGTCAGGGGTTAAGGTGGAAAACCCATTCCTCATTCTTACAGCCATTCTGATTGACCAGTTTGTTGGTGTGTCACCAGTAATGACAGAGTGAGCTGTATGTGGGAAAAGACTTGTCAGCTCCAAGTTCTCACTTTTAGAGAGTAGAGCATCTTATGAAGCATCTTATGAAGTACAAAGGTGAGTGAGAAGAAATATGCTATAATAATGAAATTCTTGTCTTTTGCAAAGCTAAAGTGTTATCCTCAATAGAAAGCCAGAGCTGGAAGAGACTTGAGAGGTCTGGCTCAAGTATTGAAGTTGACTGATAAAGAATCTGAGGCAGATAAAGGGATTTGTCCAAGATCATTAAGTGAGTTACTAACAGAGCTTCTTTCAATGGACAGTTTTTGCGGTATACCATGGCCTCTTAGCTGTTGTTGGAATAGTCTGGGTTACACCTTTCAAGAAATACGGAGAATTGTTGTCCTTGAATGCTTCGGCAAGTTAGTTGAAGTCTATTTACGAGGCCATATTAAAAATATGCTACTTTTATTCAGGAGAGAACATAAAATTCCACATCATTTAGATACGCCTAGAGGGGGCAAAGGAAATAATTTGGTCTGGCTCATGCCTAGTTGTTGAAAGAAGGAAGCTCTGAGAAAATAGGGGCAGGTGCCAACTGAGAAAATCTTATAGAAATGTCATACACCTTCGTGTCTCTCTTTGTCCTTCTGTGAAACTTCTTTAAAGATAGGCCCAGCTTAGCTACCTTCATACAATTGGCACATTTGCTATTATGTTCAACATATTTTTCAACCTCTCCACCCTTCTGTGTCTTGCCACTAAAATTCTAATATTTTTGGCATCCACCAAGGCTAATTAAATAACTATTTTAGGACTGGTATTGTTTAGCTAGAGGGCAAGAACAAGAAGAGTGGTATGTCTCTGGAAAACAGGATGAGGGTTTTGATTTCAGATTTTTTGTGTGTGTTGGCAAAGTCTGATATTTGGGAATGCTCATTTCATGACCCAAAATACTCTTTCTCAGATATATGAACATCTGAGGAGGCCTTATAGACAGACAGAGGAACCAACTTATTAGATGACTTGGGGAGAAAGAAGCATCAGGAGAGGCGAAGATAGAGCCTAGACTAGAAAACTCTTTGAGGTTATTGGTTCTCCAAATGTGATCCCTGAGCCAGCAACATAGGCATTAACTGGGAACTTGTTTGAAATGCAAGTTCTCAATCCCCATTTCAGATCTATGGAATCAGAGACTTATGGGACCTAGCAATACGTGTTTTAAGAAGCCCTTCAAGGGGTTAAGACCAACTTATCTAGGTAATTCACAGAGTGGGCTGGTCTCCCTGAAGAGAGAAACCATCTGGGAACCCTCTCTGTCTTCTTGACAAGCAATGTGGGGGAACTGGCAAACATAAAGCTGTAGAGTTAGACCCACTAACTAGAAATTCAAATATATTCCACCACCTACTAACTGGGTGGCTGTGGGGGTACTAAGTTGAACTCAGTTTATCTTCAATGAGAATGGTGATTATAAGGCTTATTTTGGAGGGATGTAGAGATTGAGATCACAAAAGAAAACCCCTATACAATGCCTGACATTTGTTTTCAATAAATTTATTTCCTTGCTCTTTCCCTTTCTTCCTTCTTTTTCCTCTTCTTTTAATTCTCCCTGAAGAACCCATTGGTCACTCTAAGTTATCTTTAGCAACATACCTCTTGTTGATCAGAGAAGAGCTCTGAGAGGTGTCCCAATGTCTTCAGGACCTAGTAATTATATTTCCAGGCTAAAATTCAGGGAAAATGGATCTGATAACAGATTATGTATTTGTAGGCACAATAGAATAAAACATTTGAAAGCAGAATCCTCTTGGGAAATCTAGATAAAAAAGAACAGGGTCACATTCCTTCTTTAAGAATGGTATTATGACTCTTCTTTTTCCCAATCCTCTTATTAATGTCCAAAAATGTCTTTGGTGTAGGAGTGAAGAATGTTGTGTGCCCTATTCACTGGCAGCCTGAAATATCCTGGATATTGGGGATTATTTTGTTAAAAAATCACATCTGCACTGTTCCAAGGCCAAGAGCTACTTGTGACTTGCTGGAATAATCCAGTACTGCCTTCTGGCATTATTTTGAGTTTGAAGGATGAAGGGTTAGGGAAAGTTGTAAATTAGGGCTTTTGGTGGAGGGAGGGATAAAAATCAATTTAAGAAATAAATAATTCAACCCCCCGATATAGTCACCTCAAATGTCCTTTTTGGGTTGGCTCCTATAGCTCTATAACATTTGATAATTGAATCAGTTTCTGTGTGTTCAAACTTTTGCCCTGGCTTTTGTGAGATTGGGTTCCCTGGGATCCTACGTTTTGCTTTATTTCTCTGGATTCTTCTTTTATTCCTCACTATCATTGCTGTTTTCCTAGTTTTCTGAAGTTTCTTTCATAGCGCTTTCTTCCAGGGAAAACTCACTTGCTTCCCACAATTACTTCTTGGTCATTGACTCTCAAACCTCTATCTTCCCTGACTTCTTTTGACCTTCAAATCTACTTGCATGTCCTGCTGTCCTCCCACATTCAACACATTAAAGGGAAATTTTTTCATGTTTTCTTCCCTCTAAAACCAGCACTTCTTAATTTACCTCCACTACTTTAATGATCACACTTAGGAATGACTCTCCAAAACTGTATCCACTTCAAGCTTTTCCACAAACTAGATTTAAGAACTGTCAAACAGCACTCCAATTTACTTTTTTAGCCATCTCTCTTCCCCATCATCTCCAGTCCTTTCCAAATTCCACTGCCTATAATCATCAGGTTCCCTGTAACCTTCCACATCTGAAGCTTTATATAATCTCGTTCCTTTGTCTTAAATATTTTCCCTTTTCCTTCTCTGTTACAAAATTACACATTATTTAAGACCTATCTTCAGTGTGCCCCACTGCATACGACCCTTCCTTCCTCTGAATTATTGAACTAGGCAAGCATATACCAGTCACTATACTAGGTAAGCACTCTTTATCCAGTGCCTAAGTACACCTGCTTTACAACCCTACCTCTAAGGCATTATGATCCTCACTTTGCATATGAAGAAACTGAGGCCCAATGTTGTATAGCTTGAAATCTTTACTTGAATTTTGTCATATTGTAGTCCTCATTATCCTAATTGCATGCTGATAGCTCCCTTTTGGTTTATTTTTCTGACTCCTCTTCCTCAACTCCCATTGTCACTGCTACTTTCTAAAGTAACAAAGCCTAGTATTGAAGCTAGGCTTTCCTGCCCTTAATCATTTCTGCATATTGCTTGAAGGGTATTCACTGTTGGTACCTGAGAGGACTTTGAACTTAGGCGTGGACTATGGCTCAACACAGTAAGCAGATTCTTGCACAAAGTTGGAGCTCTGTGAATGTGTGTTAGATGGAAAATGGATGAGCAGAGAAAAGTGCATTCTTATGAAAAAGACTGTAGCAAGTTAATAGTCAATCTAGCACATAAAAGGAAAAATTGAAGTCAATTTCCACCCTCAATTTATTGTACTTTTAAAATGACTCAGAGGATGCTGGAGGAACATCTCTGCTCCTGTGTGTATTTGTGACTAGAGAGAGCGCAGGATCCCCATAATAGCTCCTTCAGGATTAGCCTTCCTTTCATATATGCACAGACATATGTGAACTCTTGGTTTAATGCATTATAGCTCATGAAGCAGATGGAATTGTAGACTTCTCCCCATTTAACATATGGAAAACTCGAGACCCAGAGACTGTCATTTATAAAAGCAGTTTATAGTACCAGATTGTACCTGTATTTGAATTTTATTTCAACACTCAATGATTGTGCGAATTTGGACAAATTGTTTAACCTCTTGGAGCTTCAATTTCCTCATCTGTAAGACAGGGATACTAATAGTATTTCCTCAAATGATTTCTTTAAGGCTCAAATGAATTAATGTGTGTAAAGTGCTTAGAATAGTGTCTGGCACATAGTAACCAGGTAAGCACACCTGATAAGAACTAGCTAATATTTCATCACATCTTTAGCAAGTAATAGAGCAAGTTCTTAAATCTAGGTATTATTATTCTACCTTCTACAGCTATGGAATAATGTTTGGGGGAAAACTACTCCAGCAGACTGGCCATTTGGTGACAATAAGCAAATAACTCCTGCTACAGTATACCTGACCTATCCAGTTCTGTCATTGATTCCATGTAGGACCTGAAAACCAACTTGCCATTCAATTTATGAATACTGTGATCAGGATTTTCCTTTTCCAGTGGATATCTGGGCTCTGTGACCTTAGGGTCCAAGCAGGATATCTGAACTAAATGGGAGAAGCCAAACATGGTATCCCTAAAAATCAGACTTTGTGGTATAAAGGGCATAGGGAGTGGATCAGCCAGATCTGGGCCTAGGGGACCTCATCACAGATCACAGATAATGTCCTGAGATGAAGGGAGATGGTTGTTGCTAAGATGCTCTTTTGATTATTGATAATAGCCAAGAAAATAACTTTAAACCACAAGATTTATTTGACTGGGGGTCAGTGACTGGGATTTTTTTTTCACTGAGGCTAGAACAAGAAGAAATTGACTTTTAGTGTATTTGGAATAAAGAAAATTCAACATAAAAATGAATCTCATAGGCAGGGGCACTCTGACAAAAAGTGCCTATACCAATCTCCTTCTGTGGGGCTATTTAAGAATAACAGTCATTTGGTTAGAGTTGGATAGAGTTCTATGAGTTCAGAATGGGTAATGAGTAGACATTGGTATGATGGGTACTAGAACATATGAGGTTAGTAGATCAGGCTCTATAATTCATTGTGTGTTTGGCCAAAGGAACAGGACTTTTTTCTGAGTTTCCTCATTTTTAAAACAAAGTGAGACCTAATTCATTCAATAAGGATCAAGCAATACAGTAGATATGCAAATGCTTTGTAAATAGTAAAACAACAGGTAATTGAGAGGTGATACTATAAAGGGTACTATTGGAAATCTTTGCATTTATGCTGAGGACCTCCTCCTGACTCTTGCTTTCTGCAGAGAGCACAAAAGCTAGAATTCTGAGCAATGACTTTAGAACTAAGTCAAAAGTCAGGGTGTGTCTCTGTGTGTTTTCATATGTATGTGATGTGTTATTCATTAAATTTATGACCATAAGGTTATTCTCAAGTTAGTATGTTGAGGGTAGATCTGTATGGGAGGATACATGTTCCAAATTCTGTCTCTGTTGTCTTTGAACTGTTTTATCTATGATCTTATGGAACCATGATTGCCTTGGGTAATCAGTCCTTCCTCAAAGCAGGCTAATGGAAAAGCTGACTTCTAAAAGACATATTCCACAATTCAGTGCTGGGGAGTGATTGAGTTTAGTTGCTTGATAGGTCATATGATCTCTATTGTGGAATCTTTTTGCAATGCTAGAAAGACTGATGTCCCGTACAGGCTAGAACTAGTTGCGGAAAAGAGAACAAATGACACAGTGGTCAGGATGGCAGCCAGAGGGAGGCAGATTATTCTCTCACCCTCGTCCTCATCACTGTGCTTTGTTAGATGAGAGTTATGTTTGTATACACACACATGTGCCTGTGTATATGTGTATGTGGAAATGGGGATAGTTGTCTTCCTACTGTTGTGTCAAGTGCAGTTAATGGCCATGACGTCTAATCATTAGCATTAGGGCCTATACATAGCTCCTGTGGGGTGATCCTGAACTCAGCCCTTAACTTCCTTGTGACTCAATTTTGCCATCTTTTAAATGTGGCAGTCAGCCTAGAACTCCTATGTATCTCACAGGGTGGCTGTAAAAATGGCTGAGTGAATCTGTGTCAAGGCTGTGGTTTTTGGAAGCTAGGAATCACAGAAAATCATATTATTTAATACTTATGACCTTTCTGGATGGCATCATGTGTGGATGAGAATAGGAAACTTCAGGACTGGGGTCCACTGTGTGTGAGGAATATCATGGTCTGTAGTCCTTGGGATGTGGTTGTGGTACAGTGGGATTAAATAATGTACCACAAATTCTCAGTTGGTCAGTTCCAAGGAAGAAAAGAAAAGGAGAGGGAAAATTCAGAGCCAATATGTTCAGGCCTTATTTTAGCCATGAATTTCAGCCTCTGTATCCATTCCAGATCCAGGACTTCCATGAAGTACCAGAAATTTGCTGGAACATTCTTTCTTTGAGAAGGAGCTCATGAGTAGGGGTAAAAGAATGAAGCTTATGTAGTTCATATTCACATTCTAGGTCACTCTACCCACTGACCAGTGGAGAGTTGACGATATTGTTTCTCTTCTGGTCCAATGGAACTTTAGCTTTCAGTACCATCTCCCTCAACCCCAATCTTCACTACTATTATGTGTTTTTCCATAAGCAGTAGAACATTGTGGTTGGGAGAAGGGGAAATAAGTTAGCCAAATGTATGGACTGAACACATTCTCATTTTGTCTCCTAAGCTGATCACTGGAGATTCCATCGTTAGTGCTGAGGCAGTATGGGATCACGTCACCATGGCCAACCGGGAGTTGGCATTTAAGGCTGGCGACGTCATCAAAGTCTTGGATGCATCCAACAAGGATTGGTGGTGGGGCCAGATCGACGATGAGGAGGGATGGTTTCCTGCCAGCTTTGTGAGGGTGAGTGTCCACTTTCACTCTCCTCTCCTGTCTCCTTGGCTATCTGCTCCTCTCATCTCCCTGACCAATTCCTGCTCTGCTCATTCCTTTCCTGGTGGTTCCTCTCAAAGTCCCCAACCTCTTTTGATCTCTTATATAGTATCTAGCTTCTTTTAATCTTTTCCCTTCTTACTTTGAGATTTTTCATTTTTTCTTGTTTATTTTAACATTTTTTTACCTTTTGCCTCCCTCTCCTACCCATTGTGACTTTGTACAAATCACTTCCTTTTTGCCTTAATTATTTTGAAGACCTTTTTAATTTTATATTTTTGTGATCTTGCACCTTTCTTAACTCCATTTTTTGCTTGATTTCTTTTCCATTTCTCTTCTTTTGCATCCTTTTTTATAGATACCTCCTTTACCCTCTACTCCCCTCTGAACATGCCTCTGCTTTCTTTCATTTATGGAACTGCAGACTCCTCTGTGTATTGCCTTAAGATTGTTTGCAGCTGTTAATGTAAGACTACAGCTCCCTACTCTCCCAGGGGCTAGAATTTACTGATTGCAACTTTTATTTTACTTTTTGAAAAAGTGTTAGCTACCTGTGATCCAAGATGTGCTGAAGGTGCGAAGCAAGCAGTCTGTTAAAGTCTATAAGACCACAGATCATTTACATCATTTCATGGAGAAACCTGGCCCTTAACAGAATGAGCTTTTTGGAGGAGGCACCCTAGCAGTTCCTGCTTCCTCTGGTTTAACAGTTAGCAGGATATGGGGAAAGAACATTGGTCTGATATCCCAGGTCTTGACCTTCCTTAGTGTTATAAGATGGACCCAGATTTTTGGCAATTTTAATCTCTGATTTTCTACATGTGCCAAATTATGTTGACAAGTGTTTAATATCAGAGGATGTCACAGTGAATGAGAAAATATAATTGAAACTGTTTTGTAGGAGCTCAAGTATGAAAAACCATCCTTACCACAGTCATTATCATGTGATAGTTTCTTTCATAAGTAAGACTGAAGTCCTGACCCCAAACTAAGAACCAGGGTGGCTTGGGACCTTGGAGGATGAATTGCATCAGGATTAGAATGATAACAGGGTGATGTGAGGGACAGAGCAAGATATTTGGAATGAGACAATACAAGATGAAGTCTCAACTTTACTACCTCTTAGCTATATGGCTTCTGGCAAGGCTTTTCACTTCCTGGAATCTTTATTTCCTCTTCTTAAAAATAAGGATAGCAGCCTTTTTGTGGTTGTGTGCCAATAAAACTTTATTTACAAAAAATGTTGTCTTCTGAATTTGCCCCATGGCTTAGCATGACCACTTTATTTTACAAAAGAGGGGGCTGAGCTCAGGTTTCTCCTTATACCTTGATTTATAAGTAGAATAGGCGAGGACCAAGGTACTGGCTTTCACCGTGAGAGACAAGTTAAACTAAGTTCAAGAGGAACTTACTTTATGCATGATCCCTATTCTAATAAAGGATGTTACACGGAGGTCTTAATACAGTGTCTTTCAAAAGTTTTAACTGCACTGAGACTTTTAAGGCATTTTATATATTTCCATTCATCTAGATAATAGTTGACCATTTGAGCCTATTATATCTCTGGAGCAATGGTCACATTTGAGTGGTAAGAAAATAAAGTAGAAAGAGTTGAAGAAAAGCATGTTACCCTTGTGTTCTTCACAAGGCTTTATTTACACTTTGGAGATGTTAAAATCTGTTTGTTTCTTGAGATAGCTATTGAATATCATGTAACAATCTCATGAGCTAGCAAACTTTTTATGAGGATTAAATGAGATTGATTGCATGTGTGAGTAAAGTGTTATCTTCTATCCTGAGAGTCTTCTAACAAAATATCCAATCCTTTTTACTGTTCAGTCTCTAAATGCCATCTGTGTTCCAGCTCAGCTTTGCCAGTTGATTAATCAGTTCCAGATTTTAGTCAGAAAGAGCACATCAGTAATCAGGGGCTTCTGCAACTAGTGTGAGGTCCTGTGTGCAGACAGCTTATGTGTCTTATGCTGACAGGCCTCCTCTTTAAAAGAAGAATTAAACAGCACCAAGTAATGTGACACAAATACAGATGCATTTTACTTCCACTGAAATGTCATTTTTTAATAAACAATAAATAAAGGGATGAGACAAAATGATCGAGCAAGGCAGAATGTATTGGGGAAGCAAATTATAGGCTTTAGAATATCAGTGAACTGGCATTTATGCTTCTATGTCCAAGGCTAGGAGAAGTGTTCTTCCAAGCACACAGTTCTAGCAGCCACATATAAGGGTGGACTGAAACTGATCTTTACAAATACCACTGGTAGTTCTAAGCACACAGAATATAGAGTCTAGCCTAGTGGTTCTCAATCTTGGCTGTACAGTGAAATAAATCACTTGCATAACTTAAAAAAAACTAGCCAGAAACAACACTAAAACCCAGGCTTCAGATTAATAAAAATCTAATTTGATCAGCATGGTCAATAGAAATATAATGAGCCATAAGTACAATTACAATTCTTCTTTTCTTTTTTTCTTCTTATTTTATTGAAAGTATGAAAATAATAGTCATTTCTTAAACAGTTAATTCAGTTTGTATGGCTAAAGTGAATTATACAACTGAAGGAAACAGAAAGAAAATGTATATGATTTAAGGAATTATTATCAATATTTTCATGAAACAATGTTACTATTCTTTTTTATCTACTAGAGATAAAGGCCAAAATATATATTAGTGAAATAAGATCTCAGTATAGGCCTTAAAATATTTTCAAGAAAGAAGACCGAGAGAGAGAAGGGACAAAAAATTTAAGTGATATAAAGCTGATAATTTTGAAGCTGAGTAGTATTACATGGAGTTTTATTCCATCATTCTATTTTTGTGGGAGCCTGAAATTTTCTATAATGAAAAAAAACTAACTAAAAAATCCCAATATAATCATAGAGCTTAAAGAGCCCAGAGTATTGCCATAGTCTCTGATATATTTAAATAGTAATATTATTTTTTTCTCTTTACAATGCTATATTCATCTTAGGATATTGAAATTGTATTTCAGTCAATAACAAATTACACTTTCCACCAGAGTTTCAGTGTCCTTTGCCACCACCGTTCCCCCTCTTTCTTTCCCTACCCACTGCTACTTCCCCTGTCAGCCATCATCTAGTTTCCTATGAGTTTTTGCTGAGGTTTATCTGTTTGTTTCATTTCATTATATTCTGGCATGTCAGTACAACCATCCTGTTTTCTTTCTGACTTATGTCTCTTAAAAAATTTGTTCTAGTTCCATGCAGATTGTTACAAAATGCATGGTATCATGTTTTCTTTAGCTACATAGAATTCCATTGAATTTATATATACACATATACACACATACATATACAGTACATATAAATATACATTTACATATGCATATACATATATGTATACATATATATTTTTTAACCACAGCTCCTTCATCCATTCTTCTGTTGATCAACATTCAGATTGTTGCCATTTCTTGGCTATTGTGAACTGTGCTGCAAATAGGGGTTCAGATACTTTTCCTGGGTAGAGGTTTTGTGTCCTCTGGGTGTATGCCCAAGAGTGGGCTTGCTACATCAAATGGGTAGATCCATCTTTACTTTTTTATTTGTTTGAGGAATTTCCATACTGTTTGGAAGCAAAGAAGTTGCTCCATTTGCATTCCTACTAACAATGTAGGAGGGTTCCTTTTTTGTCTATACCCTCTCCAAAACTTGTTGTTTCAGGTCTTTTTGTTATAGGCCATTTTCACTGGTATGAGGTGGTATATCATTGACATTTTTATTTGCATTTCTCTGATGATGAATTTTTCAGATGTCTGTAGACCATCTACATGTCTTCTTAGGACAGGTGACTATTCAGTTCCTTTGCCCATTTTTTGAGTGGGTCATTTGTCTATTTATTTTTGATATGTGTGAGCCCTTTATTTAGGAGATTAAGCTCTTATCTGATGTATGTTGTGTGAATATCTTCTCCAATTCCATGGGTTGTCTTTTTGTTTTAGTGCAGAATCATTTCAGTTTGATGTAGTTCCAATTGCTTAATTTCCTTTGGCCCATTGCTATAACTATCCGTTCCCCAAATATCTCTTTGAGGTTGAGGTCATGAAGTGATTTTTACATTTTCTTCTAAGTATTTTATGATTTCTGATATTAAGTCCATGTCTTTGAACCATCTTGAGTCAATTTTTATGTATGGCAATAATGCGTAATATATTTTCCTTTTTTTGCATATCTCTTTCCAGTTTTCCCAGCACCATTTGTTGAATAGACTTTCCTTACTGCATTGCGTGCTCTTAGTACATTTTTCATAGATTAACTCTCCATACAGGTTTGACTTTATTTCTAGGATCTCAAGTTGATTCTACTGATTGATGTGTCTGTTTTTGTTCCAGTACCATACTGTTTTGATGATAATCATTCTGTAGTATAATTTGAGGTCAGGGAGTGTGATTCTGCTATTGTTATTTTTATCTGTTAAGATAACTTTGGCTATTCGAGAACTTTTGGGATTCCATACAAACTTTAGTATTGTGTGCTCCATTTCCTTGACAAATTTCCCTGAAATTTTGATGGTAATTACATTAAACCTATATATTGCTTTGGGCAGAATGACCGTTTTTACTACATAAACTATTTCAATCCAAGAATGTGAAATGTTTTTCTACCTCTTTGTGACGTCTATCTCTTTTGTTAACATCCTATCATTTTCATTGTAGAGATCTTTCACTTCCATGGTTAAGTTTATCCCAGGCATTTTTTATCTTTCTTGGTGCATTGTGCATAGGAATTCTTTCAATTTCTTTGTCCTCTACTTTATCATTTACATATAGAAACACTAACTGATTTTTTCTGTGTCAGTGTTATAGTCTTCCACTTTGCTGTATTCATTACTATTTCTCAGGTTTTTGTGAATTCTTATGGATTTTCTAGGTGTTCTATCATATCATCTGCAAATATTATAGTTATATTTCCTCTTTTCTAATTTGGATTCCTTTAATGTGCTTTTCTTTCCTTATTGCTCTGGCCAAGTCTTCCAGAATTATGTTGTATAGTAGCAGTAATAGTGGACAGCTTTGTCTTGTTTCAGATCTTAGGAGAAAGGCTTTCAGTATTTCACCATTGATTATGATGTTGGTTATGGGTTTGTCATATATTGCTTTCATTGTGTTGAATTAAGTGTCTTCTATTCCTATTTTGGAGAGGTTTTTTTTATCATGAATATGTTTTGAATATTGTCAAATGCTTTTTTTGCATTTGAGATGATCATATGGTTTTTGATTTTACTTTTTTTATGTGGTGTATTACAATGATTGATTTCTGATGCTGAACCATTCTTATATCCTTGGAATCAATTCTACTTGATCATGATGTATATGTTTTTGATGTGCTATTGAATTCAATTTGCTAGGATTTTGTTGAGGATTTTTGCATATTTATTCATCATTGATGCTAGTCAGTAGTTTTATTTTTTGGTGCCATCTTTGTCTAATTTTGGAATCATGGAAATATTGGCCTCATGGAATGTATATGGGAGTTTTTGCTCCTCTTCAACTTTGTGAAATAGTTTAAGGAGGATAGACATTAGCTCTTCTTTGAATGTTTGGTAGAATTCACTAGTGAAGCCATCTGGACCTGGGCTCTTTTGTTTTTTGGGAGGGAGGTTATTACTACTTATGTGCTAGGGATGGATCTGTTTATGTTGTCTGTGTCCTTAGATCCAATTTTGGAAGAATGTAGGATTCTGGCAATTTGTCCATTTCTTCATGATTGACAGATTTATTAGCATAATAATAGTCTCTCATATTCCTTTATATTTCTGTGATGTCATGTGTAATCTCTTTCATTTCTAATTTTTGTTATTAGGGTTTTCTTTCTTTTTTCTTGGTGAGTCTTCTGAGGGGTGTGTCTATCAATTTTGTTGATTTCTTCAAAGAACTAACTCCTGATTGATAATTTGCTTGTTCTTTTTGTTTTCAATTTCATTTATTTCTGCCTTAATATTTATTATTTCTTTACTTGTGCTTAGTTTTGGTTTTACTTGTTTTTCCCATTCTAGTTCTAGGTGTGACTTTAAGGATTTAATTTGAGCTCTCTTTTGGTTTTTGAAATGAGTTTGTATGGCTATAAACTTTCCTCTCAAAACCGCTTTTGCCAAATCCCATTATGTTCTTGTAGCTCATATCTTCATTTTCATTCTTGACTTCATCTTTAGTTTCATTGATGATCCAGGACTTGTTCAGAAGCATGCTGTTTATTTTTCCCATCTTTCTGGGTTTTTTTTAGTTTTATTCTTTTAATTCATGTCTATTTTCATTCTCTGTGGTCATAAAAGATTAATTCTATAATTTAAATTACCTAATGTACTGAGACTTTTTTTGTGTTCTAGTATATGGTCTGTCCTTGAGAATGTTCCATGTCTACTTCAGAATATATATTCTTTTTATTGTTGCTATTGTTGAGGTAGAAAGCCATGTATATGTCTGTTAGGTACCTGTGATTCATTTTTTTCAATTAGTGACCGTGTTTCTTTATTGATTTTTCTGCCTAGATAATCTGTCTATTGATGAAAGTGGAGTGTTGAAGTCCCCAACTATTAGTGTGTTGCTGTCAATTTATGCCTTTAACTCTATTAGTATTTGCTTTATATATTTATATTGTCAACATTAAGTACAAACATGTTTTTGATAGTTATTTATTCTTGGTGGATGATGCCCTTGATCATAATGTAGCTTCCATCCTTGCCTCATGATACCCTTTTTAGTTGGAAGTTTGTCTTGTCTGATATAAATATTACAGTCCCTGATTACCTTTAATCACCGTTGCTTTGATACATATTTTCTGTAGCCTTTGACTTTCAACCTTTGTTAACCTTTGGATCTGATATGAAATTTTTATAATTACAATGTTGATGGATCCTGTTTGTTGATCCATGCAGCCACCATGTATCTTTGATTGATGAGTTCAGAACATTCAATTAAAGGTGATGACTAATGTAGGGATTTATTATTGTCATTTAGACCCTTGTTTTCTGTTGCTTTTTGTGGCTGTTATTTAATTTCCTTTTTGTTTAAAGTTTGGTTTTTCCTTTGCATGATTTTCAGTCTTCATTCTGTCAGTTTTATTTACTTCGCTGCTATGTCTCACTCAGAATTGGTCTTTTTGCCTGTACTGTGGATTATTTCTAACTCTTCTGCTCTATATTAGTGCTTATGAATTGATACTATATCATGTTTATATATTTGTACAGGGTGTTTGTTTTTCTTTCCCCCTTTGGTGTTTTTGTTTTGTTGTTGTTATTCTCTCCTATGGGTCTCATCTTTTTTCTGCTTTGGCAAATAGAAATTTTTTACCATCTCAAGGCTTAGTGATTCTTTGTTTTTGTTTTCCCTGTTGTAGGATCCCTGTCAGGATTTCTTGAATGGCAGTCTTGGTGATTGACAAGTCCATTAACTTTGTCTTGAAGTTTTTATTCATCACATTTGAATGATAATTTTGTAAGGTAGAGTACTCTTCACTGGTAGTTTTTGTCTTTTAGTATTTTGAATATGTCTTTCTCTTCTCTCCTTGCTTCTAGGGTTTCTGCTGAAAATTCTGGTGATAGCCTGATGGGAGTGCCTTTGTAGATTAGGTTTTTCTTTTCTCTAGCAGCCTTGAGTAGTTTTGCTTTGTCATTGACTTGTGCTGCTTTTACTATGATGTGTCTGGGTAGGTCTGTTTACATTTAGTAGGTCTGTTTACATCTGTGTTCTCTCTGCTTTTGGAAAATCTGTAGTTATTTTTTGTAGCAGATGTGGAAGATTCTCTGCTATTATTTATTTGAATAGATTTTCTGCTCCTTTCTCTCCTTTCTTTACAGAATATTTATTATCCTTATATTTGTTCTGATAGTATATGATATTTCTCACAGGTTTTCTTCATTTTTTTAAATCATCTTTCCCTCTTTTCTTTATGAGAGTAATCTCTGTTTTCTTGCCTTCATTTTCTGGTATTTGTTCCTCTACAATTTTGAGTATGTTTATGGGGCTTTCCATGTTTATCTGCAATTCCTTGACTGCATCATTCATCACTTGCATTTTTACTAGGACTTTCTTCATGACCTCAATATCCTTGGTGACATAGTCCCTTTGATCTGTCACTTTTTTCTAAGGTCTTCCAGTTTCCTTTGGGTAGATGTGACCCTGCATCTCATTCAGCTTTTTATAAATATCATTTTGAACTCTTTATCTGTTAGAATGTCTGAATCCATATCAATGGTCTTCTTCTCTGCTGATCTCCTGGCATCTTCCTTCTTTTTTTCCCATTCATGTTTTTTGGGTGACTTAGATTTTGTGTTAGCTTTCTTTTCTGCCTTGAATTTAGCACTATGACTTCCTTTATCTTTTACTTTAGATTTCTTCCTATCTGTATGATGATGTTGCAGTTGCCAGATCCTTGATTTCAGTGAGGCTGGAACTGGATCTGCCCTCTAGGATGCCCTCTTCTGATGAGCCACTGATGCTATTTTGGGTGGTGCTTGCAGGCTTTGCTGCTCTTCCAGCACATGGAGCTTCTCAGGCAGCCCAGGTGCAGTCCAGGAAATCAGCTCTTGATAGCCCATTTATGTATTTTAGAATTTCTGGTTCTGGGTCTTGGTTGAGGTAGTGTTGGTTTCTGCCGATCTTAAGGCCTAGTGGCACTTGTTCTTTGTGACAACAGTGCAGGGTGGGTATCAGTAGCCCACAGGTCCAAAAGCTGAGTAAACACTGGGCCCAGTCATGGTTTTTTGGGGGTGTGTGGATCTCTAACCTACAATATGCTGGTTCTGGACTATGGCAAGTTGTGGCCAGGGCTTAGGAGCCCATGGTTCCCCAGAATCTGAAGCCTTAACATGCTCTATTTCGAAGCTGTGATGAGGCAGGGGCAAGGGAGTTAGGTATCTGAAGCAGGGCAAGTGCTATGAAGCTGGCCATGTGGATGTCTGGATCTCTGTAGGGAAGATTGTTGATGTGGAGTTCCCAGGAGCAGAGGCCTAGGTACCCTGAAGTGGGGCAAGAACAGGGAAACTTGGCACATGCAGGTTCTAGTTTCTGCAGGTTGGGGCATTGACTGGTGGTCTTTGGGAGGAAATATGCAAGTTCCTGGAAGCTGGGTGAACACTGTGAAGTTGGGTAGGTGCAGGTCCAGGTCTTTGCAGCATCCCAGTGGGTAGAGACATAGGTTCCCTGAAGCTGGGCAAGCATGGTGAACCGTAGTGGGCTGGTGGGCAGGTGGACAGAAGTATAATTACAATTTTTCTAGCAGCCACACTAAAATTGAAAAAGATGCAGGTGAAATTAATTTCAATATATCTAACAATGCAAATTATTACCATATAATATCAATATAAATCAATGTTATATTTTATTAAGTCTTTGAAACTTTGTGTGTTTTCTATCCTTATTGCATATCTTAATTTACATTAGTTACATTCCAATTGCTCATTAGCCTCATATGTCTAATTACTACAGTATCAAATAGCACAAGTCTAGACTGAAGACCATGATAATAAACCAGGCATAATAATGACAGAACCTAAATTCTAATTTAGAGTTCTAATTTTCTGTCAATTATATTAATATTTATTCTTTGATAGACTAAAATAACATTTCATGGTGCCTCACAATGTATTCAAGATGAGCATTTGATTTTTAAAGCCTTTTTTTAATAGTGGAATTGCCTTTAGTTCTCTACAAGGGAGTACCATGTAACCTTAGGAGCCAGCTGTTTTGGTGTTATAAGTAAAATGATATAGGTTTAGATTGGTGCATGAATTATATGAACTTTAGCTTAAAGATAGACCTTTAAAATATCAAGAATGAGAATTTATTAGTTTACCTTTCTGGTGTAATACTCAATGGATTGCATAATGGAGATTATGGAAGTAGCTTTCAATTAAATATTTAAAACTAAAATTGTTATTTCCCTTCTTATATATTGATTTTGGTTGAGAGTAAATGGTATTGTGTAAACAGTGCTATGTTTACCAGAAAATGAGAGCCCTGAGTTCTAGTATTGACTGGGCTTTTATTTTCTCCTTCAATCTCTGATTTTAGAGTCTATTCAAGTGCTTACATGTCTAGATAATATATAAATATGTGTCATGATGCACTATTGATTCTTCATTAGTACTGACTTAGTTGGTAGGTAAATAGATGATTTCTTGGGATGCTGTACTGCCATGTTGCAGGACACTTAACATGATTTATGTTGACTAACCCTAATCTGGAATTCATAGCTCCTTGAGAATGTCATTCTTAAATTGTTTGGCATATACCATTGAAATATAGTAGCAAAGAAAGACTTCCTCCTAACTTCATATCAGCTGGAAACATTTGCAGAATCGAATTGATCATTCCCTACATGAAAGTCTCATTGCTATGTGATGATCATAGGGTACAGTTCTATATAAACAAACTCTACCTATAAATTAGATTAAATCCCAACATGGAATCTGGGAAACCCAGAATCTTGCCTCAATTCTGCCATTACATGTATAGTCTGAGCAGTTTCTACATCTCTTTGAAGCTCTGGGTATTTTTTATTATTATTATAAAATGGGATAATTGAGTTGTGAAAATCCATGCTGGATATCTGAAAATAGGAATTGTTACAACATTTTGGCTACTGTGCAAGAAATCGCTGGTTATATGTATCTCTACCACATCAAATATTTGTTTCCCCTGTTGTTCAGAATTATATAACTTACGTGTGGTTGTTCTCAGATTCTTTAGCTTGTGTACTAGATGCATGACTTCACAAGAGAAATGCAGAATTTTGTTTGCCTCCTCAGCAGTTATTCAACTGAATTAGAGCTTACTGCACATCAATTCCTATATTTAGTTGTTGACATCTTCAGCTGCTTTCCTGGGCCAGTTCCCCAGTGGGAGCTGACAGCTGACTACTGGGATATGATTTTGTTTCTAAGTAGCAAATCCAACCCCTGTGTTGGGCCTCCTTTTGCATGTTGGGACCCAACATCAATTCATATAGACACTTTCCTTTGTCACCATGTAGCATGGGCTTTTGTTCTAACTTTGGGCCAAGGCCCAGGGAGGGCTTGCTGCCAACTTGAGTGCAGGCTTAGTGCAGGACACAGGGCAAGCTGTTATTTTTGGTGATAGATGAGACCTGCATGGCAAGGTATGGGTTTGGCTAAAAAGTAAAGAGCCTGTTCAGATGCCATTGGGAATAAAATGTATTTTCCTTATTTTCTTTTTCAGTGTCTAGATTTCTCTGGCTTCTGACGTGTGGAGACAGAAGAAGGAAAGAAAAGTTAGACAGATCATCGCTATCATTCCTTGCAGTTGTACAGATCAGATGCCATAGAAACTAAGTCTCTGCTATTCATAGGGAAGCCCTCTGTTCCAGAATATAATCTGGCTTTTAGTTACATAGTAAATATTTTAACTGCCTTTGGAGAAAAGTTTTCACCGGCATGAAACCCTAGAATCACAGTAGATTTAGAACTGAAAAGCCCATCTTGGTGAGGAATGGACAAAATAGATGTTTTGCCAAGAGCCAGGCAGGCAATTTACAACAGAGTAGTCTGAGACTATGGCAAGTGAAGTCCTGTTTCTAATAGGGGAATCTATGTTTCATCTAAAGTGAGCAATAGATGGTTCTAAGATAGACTTAGATGGTTCTCAGTGGGTTAAGTTGTAGGGAAGAAAGATTCTCCAGTTTTTCAATAAAAATAGAATCAGATTTTATATAGAATTTTCCATATTTTATACTGTTGACCAGTACGTAATTCACATTTTTAAAAGAAACACTGTGAGGACATGCAGCATATATGTAGGCTAAATTGTATCCCCTTGTCTTAGGTAGTTGTCGCTAATCAGCCTGACCACTACTTTATGTAAGTCCTGAGAAAACATAAGACCAGAGAGTGGAAATGACTTGCTTATTTATATAGGAAATTAGTGATAAAGCTAGGACTTGACCCTGGTTCTCATTAATCTTACTTAAGACAATTGATTTAGGTATATCTTGTGGCTCAGGCAGCTGAGAAGGCTGGGATATGGACCATAAAGCCCAAGGACCTGGGTTCTTGACCTGGGGATGGGAGGAAAACCAAAATAAACAAATAAAACTTTAAGTAACAAAACAAAATGTCCTCCCTCCCTCCATCCTCCCTGTCTTCCCATCTTTTAAAAAATAAACTGTTGATTTAGTCTTTGTCTTGTAAGTACTATGTCTGGGATTCTTTAGATATGGTTTCTATAGGTTTATTTTTTGTAAATGGAACATATTTTTTGTTTTCTTTATATTTCTTGCATTCTTTGTTAAAACTGACCATTTTGAAATGTGATTCTAACCCCCTCTTTTTCAAAGACTGCTATTGTTGGTTGTTGAAGGCTGCTGTTAATTTGTTTAGTGACTTTTCCAAGCTTCTTTTGTGAAAATTATGTTCCTCATCATGTGTGGTCACTGATCTCTGATCCATTAGTTATTCAGTGACCTGAAAGAAATTTCTTTAAATATTTAAAGCCAAGAAGGAGGAGGAGAGAAAAATACAAAACAGAACTAATGGCTCTCCTGGTCTTTGGAGTTCGGGACATTTCTTCAAACACTATTCCAGGGTGCCCACTACTTTGCCTCGGTCTTCCTCTCCTACTCTCCTGCTTTCCGAATCTATGTGTTGCACTCTAACTTTCTTGAAATGAATTTTGAACCTCTGAGTACATACTTTGCTAAGAAATTTATTTCTTAGTTGCCTCTTTCCTGTGTAATGGGGTCTATTTATTGTTTGACCTATCTGCTCTCCCTTGTCCTTGGTGTGCATTGACATTGTATGTTTTTAAATATTTTAACAGAAGCAGTCAACAGTCAAAATTCACTTCAGCCTGACAGGGTGGGGATACAAAGCAAAGGTTATTCCCTGTGTCTGTCCCTCAGAGTCAAACAAGTCAAAACACACAGAGATAGTATTTTAAGACCAAGGTCATTAGCCGCATCACACTAGCAAACTGCATGGAGAATGTGGGATACTCTCTCTCCTCTTAGCTACTGAAGAATAGGAAATGGTAGGCAGATAAGCAAAAATGCCTTAATGCTCTCCCAAATTTTAGCCTCTTTTTCTCTATTACCTAGTCACCTGGATACTGTAAATTTGGAATTAGCATCCAGCATTCTGAAAAAGTTGATTCTATCAGTGGTTGCCAACTTAGTAGATTGTTTCAGTGGAGAAACGGATTCTTTGTGCATCCTAGTGTGTCACTTTGAGTGATGTTATTACTCATAAATCATAATCCTGTGCTTTCTGAATTATAGCACAATCAATGAAGGGCAGGCTTGGACTGCTAAGAAGACTATTAACCTAACCTGAGGACCGACCCACCATTTTGGGCTAATGGTAATAGTGTTTTGCTTTCATGGAACAAGTTCAGGTATAGCAGACCTTGTTTATCCACTCAAACTTTGATATAGGTATCTAGACATCACTATGTAGATGGTTTTGTTTGTGACCCTTAAAAGTGACTCACTACGGGATCTGTGAATTGAGGCTGACATGAACAGAGAGGATCTTTTTCCCTGGACTATAAAGATTTCTCTGCACCAGGATTTCAAATGACATGGTTAGTCCTCATTTGAGTCACCTTATATGTCTACTGTTTTTTGTTTTTTAAGAAGGAATGGAGAGGAGGAAGAGGCATTTAAGGAAGGATGGCAGAGGAAGAAGAAACATCTTTGATAGTTGTTAATTTTTGTTTTACTCTTGCCCCAAGTCTTAAACGCTGGTCTTTGGTTTGTATGTGGTTTGCATAACAGCATATCATCCACCTGAGCCACAAGGGTGCACACATATATTGTTTTTTTATTGTTAACATCCTTTGGGTGACTTTATCCAGTATATCCTTTGGCTAATTGACTTTGGGAATTGACTTTTTTTAATATGGAGCCATCTCTAGTTCAGAGAGAATTTTAAATCTGCCTGTTCCCTGACCAGTTAATTTCCTCCAAATTCAATCAGCACAGGTCATCCTGTAGGTATCTCTTAGATACCTCAAATTTAAAGCTACATTGAGGTGAGGTGACACTAGCATAAGACACTTTGAATTGTTCTTTTAACGTGGAACTTAATTTCTGAGGCCCTGAATCCATAGCATGAATTGGTGATTTGGTTGACTGCCTGAGTTGAAAGCTGTGACATGGGGCCTGGGATCTGTTTTTTTTTCTGTGTAGCCAATACCTGATTTTGTTAGAGAATCAACTTGGGCCTACCTCGTGCCATGTCTGCAATGCCTTTTTGGACTTTATGACTTGAGGAGAGGAAGACCATTATAAAGGGCATAGAGATAAGTTCTATTTATGATATTCTTTGGGAAGTATAGCATTTTATAAAACCAAGAGAAATATATATATATTTCAGGATAAACCTCATATTTTTCTCCTCATACCTACTTCTGCTAGTGCTATTAATAACTTCTTCCCAGTATTTGCTAAGTCCTGCACTTAGTATTTATCATCCAGCACTTAGCAACAACTACCTCCTTGAACCAAGCAAATAAGGACCCAGAAGCCTCCTTGAGAGACTACCGCACAAGCACCTTGTTCTGCATTTTAGAGGGTCACAGAGAAACTAAACCCAGAAGTCCACACAAGGGTCTCTTTTGGTTTTTAGATATTAGACTTTTTTGAAGAATCTTGATTACTATTGAATGAGCAAATTGAAATTTCCTACTTTAATTTGGTTCCCAAAATGTACTTGATCCCTCAGGTTAAAAAAGGATAGTCATTTATGAAGGCTATGAAGACCAGTTGCAAATCTGTAGGAGTCAGGAAGCTCAGGGTCTAAGGGTTTAGAGTTTATGTATACCATTCCTGTTAGAAACTCATCCAGCAAGGGAATTTGATGGTTCCTGCTCTAAATACATATGAATATCATTGCCTTTAAGAGACATTATCTCTTCTACCAGAGGATAGGGATAAAGCAAAGTAGACCAGGGCCTTCAGAAAGAAAACAGGCCCCCACTATTGAGGATGGTAGTCCTTAAGCATGGTGAATTGAACAAATAAATTGATCATGTCAGTTCTTAAGGCACCTAATTATCCTCCCCTTTCCTTGACTCAGATTGGAATTCAGATTCACTGATAACTGAGTCACAAGCTGACTTTTGCTTTTGTTTGTTTGTTTGTTTTGGCCTTTAAAGAGCCAAGGGGCGGGCAGATGATATGAAAAGGTCAAAGGAGGAATACAATAGGGAGCTTTGGGCAGACATCTTTTCTATTATTTTGAGATTAAAAAGCCCTTTTCTATTGAAAAATTGCCAGTATATGCGTGTGTGTGTGTGTGTGTGTGTGTGTGTGTCTGTTAAGCAAGAGGTATTCTCTCTACAGAGATAGGGAATAACAGTGTTTCTGGGAATAGAGAAGTGAAACATTTGACAGATTACATAGGAACAGTCCAGTATAAGTATCAGAATCATTGAACTTAAAAGTCAAGATCTGATTTCAATGGCCAGGTCTGTTGCTGTTTCTCTAGGGGATGCCATGGATCTTCCCATTCTGGGACTCAGTGCCTCCACTAATAATTAAAGGGTTTTTTTAAGGTTTTTAAGACACTATCTGTATCAATCTGGGGTTTGCTATGATCCAGAACCAAAATTACCTGTGTTTACCAGCTTGTATCCACTTGGAATAGTCCTTCAAATTGGTTGGATAGAGCTATTCACTTGAGCAGGAGGGATTTGGCTCGGTACTACAGTAATTGAGTAGAGGGTAGAGAACCATGGATACATTAACAGGTAACACCTATTCCCCAGGTGGTAAGGATATTTCTGTGAGGCATCAGCCTGTAGGTACTTTTAGGGAAAATAGCATGAGGAGGTGTGAAAAGACAATTTATCTCAGAAAATGTGCCCTACTATCCTTTGAGTATACAGATTCTAAGACTTCAAGTTAAGACAATTTACTCTTTTTTTAAGGAATGGAGGTTAGCAGAGGAAGACAGTCATAAAGATACAGGAAGAAGCAGCATTTTATTTGGTTGTTCATTTTGGTTGTTTCTCTGGCCCCAGGATCCTGGGTCCTCGGGATGTATGTGAACTGTACCCAGTCACTCTCCACCAGGGCACGCCAAGACAGTTTGCTCTTGATCTCTGACAATTTTTATCTATTAATTAGGAAGCTTCCAGAGGTGTAAATAGATCTCAGGTTCATCTCCCTATACATTGCTCTACTATTTCTTTGAAGCCAGCATACTCTTTATTAGGAATCAGAGCCCCTCATTTTGTAATTATAACTGCTTTAGGATATAGATCTCTTGAGAGAAGATAATGGAATATTAACTTTAGCCTAGTCATACTGAAGTATAAATGATTTATATCAAACCTTTCGCTGAGAATGATTTAGAGGGGAGAAGGGAATATGAGGGAAGCAAGGAAAGGAAGTAAACAAAGAAAAGAAAAATATGAATAAGAAAAAAATATCATAGAAACACCATGGAAAAGAAGGAGTAAAAGCCCATTTTTCCTAGCACCTCTGTTTGCTTGTAGCCAGCTGGCCCTCCACAGGGATTAATTCCTACGACTCCATGTCCCTTTGCAAATACTTTGAATTCTAAGACTGGCTTGAGAATCAAATGGAACTTACTTCATATCTTATATTCAGTGCTTATGAGTGGTGTGCTCTTTAACACATTTCTACATGTCTTTGAATCTTTTGTTTTTTTTGCATGTGAAATGAGACCAATGAATCCTGCTTTTTCTCAAATATCAGATTCTGACATTTGAGTAGCATGCTACAGTTTTATATGGGCTTTCCAAACAATCACAATCTGTCTGCTCTCATCACCAGAAAAGGATAAAGAGGCTCAATCTGTTTAAGTTAAAAATCAGGAAAAAAATCAGAGCAGAGACACTAAATCTCCAGAGACTCAGGTCACTTAGAGTAGTACCTAAAACCTGAATTGCTTGGCGCTCACAGTTCAGTGCCTTCCCCATGATCATCATGGAGCTCAAAAGAGCTAACTGACATGAATGGAAGTTAGCGATTCTGAAATAAATGTCTCCATGAGAGACTGCTCTTCCCCTAGTAGAGAAGTTTGAAGATTTGTTGGCTTTCTTCAAGGGGAGAGGCTGCATTTAAGGCAGAAAACAAGGTTAGCACAGAGAGCAGTCACCCAGAAAAGGAATACTCTAGTGTTGTCAGGGCATCCAAGGAATGATAGCTTGTCCTCAACAGTTCTATTTGGAGGTTCCATGATGGAAGAGTTCTTAGTTCCTGATTATTGATGGCTTGTTTCTGACTTGAAGTCAAAAGTACCCAGAGTTAATCCATATAAGAGCCAGGGTTATCAGTAACATATCTTAGCCTACTAGTCTCCAGGTATCTTAACAGATCTGCAAGGACAGCCTTTCCCTTTCTTGGCTCCCTCAGCAGGATCTAGGTGCATCTTAGCATAGACTCAGGCAATGGAATCTCCAAATTCAAGTTTGACTTTGGAGTATATCTAATTCTCTCTTATCTCCACTTCCCTTCCTTTGTCTTATCACTCCCCAGTCACTGAGATAAGTTGTTCCCCAAAACAGTTCATCTGGTCAGGTGAATTGCTGTGCCAAGTAGGTACCAAACTCAGATGTTGGCCCATTTGGTACTGCATTATACCTGAGGTTGAACAGTTAGTTTATGTCAATTTCAATTATCTAATACTTGGGTAACAATTATTGACTCAAGATGGGATACCTCCCCAAGGTCCTTGCATCATCTGACTTACCCTAAACATTTGATAGTTATCATATGCCATCCAAAGCAGTTATATAATATAGGGACTCCTGAGCAAGCCATCGTCTTTGAACTTTTTCGGTTTGTTTGTTTTTCACTTTTCTGCGAACTTTACTTCTAACCTATTCATTTCTCTTTCTTGATTAAGGTGGGTTGGGGATGTTAAATAACAAAAATCCAACCAAATTAATTCTAAAGATATAATTGAGTATTTAATGATTCATGAATAAGCATCCCATCTAGCAAGTCAAAAACTGATGCAAGAAATTGTACAAAATGGAGGTTTCTTATAGTCAGAAAGAGGGTGGGACACAAAGCCACCTTCCTTTAGGGGAAGATAGGGAGTCATGCAGATTATCTCAGCAGCACAGACCCAGAATGTCCACATTGATTGGTTTAAATTTATGCTTTAGGGAGAGGTTGAAACTACAGTTTGGTTAGAAATTATACCTTACTGGGGTATGGCACGAATGACTTCATTTTAGACCTACTATTTCTCTTTTTTTAATAAGGACTACTTCTTGCCTGCCTTACTTCCTATTCCCATATACAACCCTTCAGACTGGAACAGAAACAGCTATTGCTGACAGGCAGATTCACTTAACTTTATTTCTGTTTTCTAATATAAGACATTAGACTTACATGCTGTTTTTGGATGAGGTGTCAAGGCATTGAGAGAGAGAGACTGGGACTGGGGTTTTGTATAACATAATATCTACAATAACAGATGCTTTCCCCTTGATCCTTCTATAATGATGGTGATGAAGAAGGCAAAACAAAGGCCTGCCACAAGTATAGGTGATTTCATTAAAGGTGGAAAAGTAAGGCCTTTTCTACTTTATAAATGGCCATTTCTCTGTTTCACTTTGATTTTCCCCTTCTCTGCTGAGGTAAGACACAGCTTTATGAGGAGAAATCTATTTGGGGTCATTGGAGTCTGAAGTTCTTTGTTAAAAAGTAATTGAAGAAGATATTAGGGACATCTAAATTTTCTGCCTCTGCTTCCATTCCACAACCACCACTTCACAACCACCCAAGCCACCACCATTCCACTGCTTCCTACACAGCAGTAGAAGACCTAGAAGCTGAATTTGCTCCTTAATAGAGTAAAATACATCATTTTTCTTGGCCTTGATAAATGCAAGTTAGAGAACAGGGCCAGGGGCCAGGTGATAGGGGAGCAGAGTGTGCCCAAGGGAGGTAAGGAGAGAAAAGGAAAGGGAAGGGGAAGAATAGAAAAGGAAGAGGAGAAATAACCTGGAAGGATTTTTATCATGCTGTTGCAACCATCACTGTTAAGTGTTTTTTTTTTTTTCATGCCCCTCCTTAGCGCCAGATCCTCCATGATTCTATTAAGCTAAGTTAAAAGTAGTATTTCTCCAGCCTGAAATCTTGTCCTCTCATTACTTTCACTGGATCAACAGGTGTTATAATGGAGAAACCTATCTTTTTTAATAATTTCTCTTGCTATTTAGGAGTTTTCGTTTAACCCTATGGATCACTTGAAATGTTCTATTTCATGAAAGCTTCTCATAGCCAGTCTTTCTCATTCCCACTGCAGATAGTATATGAGGGAACTGAGGCCCCAGGATAGGACACGATGTAATAAGGGTTCTGTAGCAAGTTAGAATTGCAGACCAGAACCAAATTTCCATTATTCATGTGACATCACGTTCTCTATTAGGAGTTTTTGCTGAATGAAGATGCTTGGTAACAGAATTTATTTTAAGTAGCATAAATATTGTCCCTGTAATCTTATTTGTACTAATGATATGCCTAGTGAGTCTTTTATTTGCCCCAGTGGATCCTTAAAGAGAAACCTTCAGCACTGATATGTTATCACATTAATGCACTGAGTCATTCTCTGTGACTACCCATGGAGTTTACGGAAAGACATTCTGGCTTAAGTTTGTTTTATTGGACTGATTGAAATGGATACAGCCAAGAGGCTTCGATTTTGTGATACTTCTTTTAAAATGCTCTGTAAGCAATGATTGTTGACTTTTAAAAGTCATCCAATTCAGCCTACTTGATGATGTTTGAACCCCTCTGAAATATTCTTGCCACCCAGTCTTTGCTCTTATACCTCCACTTTCAGGTGGTTTCCTAGACTACCAGCTATAGGTTAAGAAAAGTTCTGAGAAAGTTTGTCTTTATGTTGAACTGAAATTTGTCTTTCTGAAGCTTCTATACATGGGAATACTGGTAGCCAATAATCTTTCTGAATTACAGTTATACCCTTTCCATTTATTGACAGTGCAACAATTTTCACTTATACTTCCTACATTTCAGTGACTTCCTATGTAATTTAATTATGTAATAATACCTACTTTATTAAGTTTTTATGAGAACAGAATGATGCAATAAAAGTACATAAATAGGTTTTGACATATAGCATGTAATAAGTTTGCTGATGATGATACTAGCAGCAATCTTTTATTAAAAATTAATATTATGATAATTTTATCTACAAAAATATCTACAAAAATCTTTGTGTCTTCTTCTGTTTCATTGTTAATATCTTGTGCTTTTCACTGTAGAAGTCTTTTACCTCCTTTGTTAGGGTTTATTTATAGTTATTTTATAATTTTGGTACTATTTTGAATGAGATTTCTTTCCTAATTTCCTCTAGTTGACTGTATATAGGAATGTTACAGATTTTTATGTATTGATTTTATTTCCTTCCACTTTGACATATATATATATATATATATATATATATATATATATATATATATATATATATATATATGTATTGCTTCTAGCACTTTTCTGGTGAATTCTTTAGGATTTCCTAGCTACTATAAGTCATCTGCACATAATTATAGTTTTATTCTTTTCCTTTTTTTAAAGGAAATGTGCAGGCGGTATTGAAGGTTAGTGGGCAGGAAAACAGGAAGAGAGAGGAGGAAGGAAGAGAGAAAAGAGGAAGAAGCACTTTGTTTTATTTTAATTTTAGTGTTAACACTAGTTGTTTTCCCATTCCCTGCCTACCTCCCACCCCCACCCCAGACACAGGACTCCAACACAGAGGTATATAGCTTGACTCCTTGGAGGCTATTAACCCAACTGCTACTCTGCTAGGGTATGCCATATTTCTTCTTTTCTGATTTGGATTCCTTTAAAATCTCTTTCTTGCCTAATTGATCTAGCCAGGACTTCCAGAACTATGTTGAATAGTAGTGTTGAGTGGGCAACCTTGTCTTGTTCCAGATATTAAGGGAAATCTTTTCATTGATTCTCCATTAAATATTGATGTTGACTGTGTGTTTGTTATATGTGACTTTTAATATGTTATATATGACTGTGTATCTTATATTCCTATTTTGGTCATGGTTTTATCATGAATGGGTATTGAATCTAGACAAATGCTCTTTCTGCATCTATTGATATAATCGTATAACTTTCTTTTCCCTTTGTTAATGTACTGTATTTCATTAATTGATTTGTGTGTTTTGTTCTATCCTTGCACTCCTGGAATAAATACAACTTGATCAGATGTATATTTCAAAAAAATACTATTGAATATGATTAGTCAAGCTATTGTTAAAGATATTAGAAACTATATCCCTCAGTGATATTGATCTACAATATTTTTTCTTGCTGCTGACCTCGACTTAATTTGTAATCAGTATAATGTTAGTTTTTTAGAATGTATTTATGAGTTTCCCTTCCTCTTTAATTTTATAGAAGTGCTAAAAGAGGATGGTCTCTCCTGTTTAGTTCTTCAAGTTGTTTGCTGATTTGCTTAGCACAACTTAGTGGGTTATGATGTAACTACAATTAGTGCACTGATCTTTCCATGCAGGAAAAAGTCCTAATACATACATCATGCTTTTCACTGGAACTCTTGTAAGATAAGAATTGAATCCAGAGCAGATAGGATCTTATAACACGGAAGTCCAGTCTCTATTTAGCTCCTTTTTAGTGGACAATAAGACATCCAGAGACTCAAATTGCCCTAACAATGTTTCACATACCACATTCAACATCACTAAAAATTCTCCCAAAATATCAGGACACAAGACAAATGACTAAGCACTAACATGAAAAACAAAGCAGAAAACATTTTGCTGGTCACCCAAATGTTAGAATTATCTGAAACAAATAAAATATTTATTTAATCTATTGAATAAAATAGTAAATTAGAAAATATTGTTTAATATCTAGAAAAACTCATATATGTATTCTAGAATGCATGCAAACTTGTAATAAAATTTTATATAGTTAATAGCAGATTAGAAACAGCTAAAGAGGAAACTAATAGAATGGAAGATAGATGAAATGACACTATAAGGGCTATATTTTAAAGAGAAGAAAGGGTAAAAATACAAAAAGAATGAAGGAGACAGTCAAAATTTATTTTAATAGTAAATTTTCTTATTTATTTTATGCACAATGCTATATTCATTTTAGGATATTGAAATTGCATCTCAGTCTATATTTCATACCATACCCACCACCAGAGTTCCAGTGTCCTTTACAACCACCTTTTCCCCTCCTTCCTTCCCTCCCCCCATCCCACCACTCTGGCACCCATCACCTTCTGTCCTATGAGTTTTCACAGGGGTTCATCTGTTTATTTGTTTCATTACATTATATTTCACATATGAGTGAAACTATACTATATTTTATTTTTTCTTTCTGACTTATTTCACTTAACATGATCCTTTGGAGTTCCATGCAGATTGTTGCAAAGAACCCGTTTTTTCAGTAGTTGCATAGAATTCCATTGCGGATGTATCCTATAGCTTCTTTATCTAGTCATCTGTTGATGGGCATTTAGACTGTTATCATATCTTGGCTATTGTGAACTGAGCTGTTACAAACATAGGGGTGCAGATATTTTTCTGATTAGAGATTTCACATTCTCTGGGTATATACCCAAGAGAGGGATTGCTGGATCAAATCATCATTGGTTTCAGGAATCTCCACACTGTTTTCCAAAGAGACTGCACCAATTTACATTCCCACCAGCACTGTAGGAGTGTTCCTTTTCTCCACATTTCTTCCAATACCTGCTATTTCCAGTCTTTTGGAAATAGGCCATTTTTACTGGTTGTGACGTGTTATCTCGTTGTAGTTTTATTTGCATTTCTCTGAGGATGAGTGATGCAGAATATTTTTTCAGGTATATGAAGGCCAACTGTGTGTCTTCTTTAGATAGGTGTCTGTTAGTTCTGCCCATTTTTTTGTCTGGTTCATTTTGTCTGGCCTTTTTATTGTTGGGGTATGTGAGTTATTTATATATTTTTGAGTTTAGGCTCTTATCTGATACATGTTGTATGAACATCTTCTTCAGTTCTGTGGGTTGTCTTTTCTTCTAGTGGTGGCTTCTTTGGTGTGCAGATCTTTTCAGTTTGATTTATTCCCAATAGCTTAGTTTTATTTTGACCTCTTTTGCTGATTTGTTCTTTCCCCCAAGATCTCTTTGAGATTGAGATAGTGGAATGTTTTCCCACAATTTCTTCTAAGTATTTTATTGTTTGGGATCTTATATCTAGAACTTTGATTTATCCTGAGCTAATTTTTATGTGTGGTGATAATGAGTAATCTAGTATATTTTTTGCAGATGATTTCAGTTTTCCCAACATCACATTTAAATATACTTTCCTTCTTCTATTGTACGCTCTTGACATCTTTGTTATACATGAACACTATAGGTGTGGCTTTATTTCTAGTCTCTCAGTATGATTCCACTGATTGGTGTGTCTGTTTTTGTTCTGGTACCATACTGTTTTGATGATGATAGCTCTGTAGTATAGTCTGAGGTCAGGGAGTGTGATTCCTCCAGTTTTTGTGTTTTTATTTCATTTAAGATAGCTTTGACTATTCAATACCTTTTGTGAGTCCATACAAGTTTTAATATTATTTGCTCCATTTCCTTGAAAAATGTCCCTGGGATTTTGATGGAAGTTACATTAAAATTATATGTTGCTTCAGAAAGAATGACCATTTTTAGTATGTAAATTCTTCCAATCTATGAACATAAAATGTTTTGCCATCTCTTTGTGTCTTTCATTGTAGAGGTCTTTCAGGTCTTTTGTTATTTATTCCCTAGTATTTGATCTTTCTTGGTGCTTTGTGAATGGAATTTCTTTCTTAATTTCTTTTTCCTCTACTCTCTTGTTTGCATATAGGTGTACTACTTATATGTGTGTTTTGATTTTTATACACTGTCACTTTGCTGTATTCATTTATGTCTCTATTAGTTTTTCTTTTTTTAAGAATCTTTAGGATTATCTAGGTATGTTAAATCAACTGCAAATAATGGTAGTTTCATTTCTTCTTTTCCAATTTGGATTCCTTTAATATGCTTGTCTTTCTTTTTTGCTCTAGCCAAGTCTTCTAGGACTACGTTGAATAGTAGTGGTGATAGTGGGCAACCTTGTAATTTTCCAGATGTTAGATGAAAGGCTCTCAGTTTTTCACTACTGATTATGATGTTGGCTGTGTGTTTGTCAAATATTGCTTTTTATGATACTGAACTATGTGACTGTATTCCCATTTTGGTGATGTTTTATTATGAATGGGTATTGAATCTTGTCAAATTATTTTTTTGCATCTATTGAGATGATCATATATGTTTTGATTTGCACTTTGTCGATGTACTGTAGTCCATTGATTAGTTTGTACTGTTGAACATTCCTTATACCCTGGAATGAATACCACTTGATTGTGGTATTTTATTTATTTTTTTAATATGCTGTTCTATTCACTTTGCCAGGATTTTGTTGAGGATTTTTGCATCATATTCATCAGTGACATTGGTCTGTAGTTTTCTTTTTTGGTGCTATCTTTGTCTAATTTTGAAATCACGATAAAATTGGCCTTATATGATATATTTGGAAGTTTTCCTTCTTCAAATTTATTTAAGAATTAAAGGTGGATGGGAATTAGCTTTTCTTTGATGTTTGGTAGTATTTATGGGTGAAGCCATTTGAACCTGGACTCTTTTCCTTTGGAATATTTTTTATTGCTGTTTCAATTTCTGTGCTTTTGATTGTTTTGTTTAAGATATCTGTGTCTTCCTTGTTCAGTTTTTGGAGATTATGGGCTTCTAGGATTCTGCACATTTATTCATGACTGACAAATTTGTTGTCATATAAGTGCCTCTAATAGTCTCTCATGATCTTTTGTATTTCTCTGCTATCAGTTGTAATTGTGCCTCCTTCCTTTCTGATCTTTGTTATTAGACATTTCTCTGTTCTTTGTGAGTCTAGATATTCTTTTTATTTATTTGTTTATTTTTTTCAAAGAACTGACTCTTGGTTTCATTGATCTTTTGGATAATTCTTTTTTTTCAATTTCATTTATTTCTACTCTAAGTTTCATTGTTTCCTTCCTTCTGCTGATATTTGGTTTTGACTGTTCTTCCCATTCTATTTCCCTCAGATGTGAAATTACACATTTAACACATTTGGGATCTCTCTTAGTTTTTGATGTGTACTTGTATATCTACAAACTTTCCTCTCAGAACTTCTTTTGCCATATGTTGCCTACCTGTTCTGGTGGCTCGTCTCTTCATTTTCGTTTGTTTCCAGGTAAGTCTTAGTTTCATGTTTAATTTTATTGGTGACCCATGAGTTGTTCAGAAGTATGTGTTTCAATCTCCACATCTTCCTGATTCTTGCAACTTTGTTCTTTTGTTTCATTTCTAGTTTCACCCTCTGTGGTCAAAGATGATGCTTTCTGTAATTTCAATCTTGTTAAATTTGTTTAAACTTGTTCTTTGTTCCAAGATGTGGTCTGTCTTTGAGAATGTTCCATGTACACTTGAGAAGAATTTATATTCTTTTTTGTTGAGGTAAAACACTCTGCGTTTTTCTGTTATGTCTTGCTTCACTTAGAGTCCTTATTTCTTTGCTAATTTTCTGTCTTGATGATTAGTCTTGATAAATATTTTTTAGTATTTAGACATTTTGGTGTTCTTTCTGTCTCTTGGATCTCCATGGTTGCTTTTTGTGAGATATGTGGAGAGTTTTCTGCTGTTACTTTGTTGAGTAGTTTTTCTGAACCTGTTCCCCTCTCCTCTGCTTCTGGAATACTGATGATTCTTATATTTGTTCTTCTCCTGGTGTCTGACATTTCTGGTAGGATTTCCTCAGTTTTCCTCAGTATTATTTCTCTCTCTTCTTCTATCAGGATTGTTTCTGTGATCTTGTCCCCAATTTCTGAGATTAGTTCCTTTGTATGATTGAGTATGTTTATGGAGTATTCCATGTTTATATTGAATTCCTTGACTACATCTTTTTATCTCTAACATTTTACTAGGATCTTCTTCATGGCCTCAGTCTCCTGGTGCTATATTCCCTTTGAACTTTCACTTCTTTTTTGAAGTCTTCCATTTGCCTTTGGTTGTTTATGTGTGCCTCCTGCATCTCATTCAGCTTTTTCATAACTCTTTTTTTTGGAGCTTTTTCTCTGTTAGGTTTCCCCATTCAATGTCAATGGAGTTCCTCTCCATTGGTGACATACTGGCATCTTCCTGACTTTGAGTCATGCACATTTTTTCATGTAACTCTGCTTTTGTTATGACTTTCCTCTCTTGTCTTATTAGCACTGTGGTTTTCTTTTTTATATTAGATTTCTTTCTCAGTAGTGATTTTGGGTCCTGGTGTGTCCAATACTATCCATTTGGCTTATGGGGATTAGATTCCAGGTCCCCTCCCTCTTAGACTCACTTTTGGTGGGCCACAAAAGCTGTTTCAGTCATGTCCACTGTCTCTTGTGGGGATGAGGTGCAATCCTCCTTTTGGGCACCCCGATAGGAAGTTCTCCAATATAATTACTGAGAGTTTCCAAGCAGACCCTATGAGTTCTGTGGAACCCATAGCTCTCCAGCACAGTGGGCAGGGAGCTCATAGGTTGGTCCTCTTGTGCAACCATGCAGTTACTGCAGCTCTTTTGGATGATTGGTCCTCTTATTACTTTCCCCATATCTTTGACCAAGGGAGTAAGATTGTCTTTCAGCCTGTGTGGCCCTTTAAAGATGGGGGTTAGTGGATCTTCCTCACCATTATTTTCTAGAGCCTAACCTGGAAACCCCCAGGTGGAACCCTGTGCTGTACTAAGCACATATTTTGAAATGCCCCATGGTGATGCTTGCAACTCCCTAGTCAGGGAGCCAGTTCAAAGTCTTCCCCTGTAAGCTGCCTTGATTCCCTGGTGGGGGGTGTTCATTCACTGCAGCTCTCAAACACAGGAGGCAGGAATCTTACAGGTAGGTCCTTATCTTGTACTTCCATGCAGTTTCTGTGGATCTTGTGAGAGATTGGTCTTAGTTCTTGTTGCCTGGCTCCTTGGCCAGGGAGAAAGAGTCATTGTTCACATTTTTAATGTATGCTATTCTGTTCACTATAAAGTATCTTCTTATCATGGTATGACTTTATGTTGTTTTTTTACATTCTGCATGTTTTTATATGCTTGTGAGGCATTCATAATTCCTCAACAGTGAAATGTATATCAGATTTTCCCATTTTTTTCTGATGAGTTACTTTTCATTATTTTTAAAGATTTTCTTTATACACTTTGGAAACAAATTACTTATCCAGCCAACTCTTATCAGTTTATGACTCCTATGATATAATTATTGGAGATAAGTTCTCACTTAGAATGACCAAATTTATTAATTGTTGTCTTGTTTATACTGGTTTTTGTTGTTTAAGAAATCTTTATGCTTAGATCATACATTCATTTTCTAAATTGTTTTTTGAAAATTTTTATATTCCTAATTTAATTATAGTATTTAATCCATTAAAATGAATCATTTAGGGTACAAAGAAGGGAGCTGATTTTATTTTCCTTCATTTATTAAGCACTCCTTTGCCAGGATTCACTCCTGGGAACAGAGGAGAGGAGGGGGCACTGTAAAGAGACTAAGAAACTCAGAGAGAGAGTGATAGAAAGGTGAAGTCAGGAGGCCAACAACCTCACAGACTGAGAGCCCTGAATATCCTGACTTCCACCTATTTATTGAGTTCATACACAGAATTGCTTCAAGCCACTTACGCAAACAATTTTATCTTTGCATTGGATTTGCTTATTCAACCTTTTGTTTTCTAACTACATAACCGCATCTGTTTTGTTTTGGGGAGTGAGCACTTACAGGAACACTGCCCCAGTGCTTTCCCATGGTGGCCTGGTGCTCCAGACCTCATGTTTTTTGATGTTCTGCCAACTCCCACTTCATCCTTGCTCTACTTTCTGCTCCCAACACACCTTTATTTTATCAATAATTTGTACATTAGATCTCACATTCATTGCATTCTTTTATGTGTCTGAGTTTCTCATTAATTCAATTGACTTATCTTTACTACCATAGTTTCATTGTCTTTATATGTCACCCCACCTTGACTTTTTTCAGGTATCTTATGACTATATTTGTCTTTATTATTATACATTTTAAACAGTTTGTAAAGTTTCTGCAATCCCTTCTGAGGTTTTGAAGATAAATTTAGTCACTATATCAAGCTAAAGAGAATTGACTTATTACAACATTGAGACTCAAAAAATCTGGTTTCAGTCTCCATTACAGTCATAGTATCTTTTTAAAAGCTTAATTATTTTCTCCATGAAGAGCTGTATATTTTCTTAGATTTAGTTTTAGTATTATATGTTCTGCTGTAATTGTAGATGACATCCTTATGAAATCATTTTCCTAAATGATATTTTCTAATTTACATAAATGCAGTTGACTTTTATATATTTACCTGACATCTGAAAATTTTGCCAAAAGCATTTTTATAGTTTTCTTGACTGAGAAGGAAGTTTTATTTTTTCCTGTCACATCTTTTACTTTCCATTTTTCTCTGTCTAATGTATAGTAGAATATTTGCTGCTCTGGTTGAGGTTCATAAGTACTCATTGTATCTATGCTGAAAAAAGAAAATAATATGTCGACAGACTTCTTATGATGATTGTTATATAATTATTAACAGTTACTAAATCTCTTTCCTTTGAGGGAAAAAATAATTACTTCTGTGTCTGCTTGTACACACCATGATTGGCTTTGTGCAAGTAAAAATGCTAGATAATTTCTGGCATGCATACTCAGATGTCTCTAAGCATATCAGATTTTTTGGAAACTGTATCTAAGTCTCCAAAACAGAAATAAGGATGTTTATGAAAGAACTGGAATCTGTGCTGCAGCTAACCAGAATCCTTTCAGTTCTTCACATTCATCTTTGCAGTCTCACTTCTCTATTGCATATTTGTAGTTGCAGAGAAGGGTGTGTTTAATGACCTTTGTTATAGGAAACCAATCTCACTCCCTTGTCTGTTTTGCCATTTTACAGTGCTTACTGATGTTATTTATTTATTTATGTTTGCCTGGTGCCATCACAAAACACAGGCAGATTAGAGGGCTCTGCTCATGATTAGAGTTATATGAAAAAGGAAAGGACTGCCTTGTGAGTTAATGATCTCTACATCACTGATTGTTTTAAGCAGATGGACTAGGTGATTGCTGGCAGTGGATGTTTCCAAGGGAGTTTATGAATTGATTAGGGGCCCGGGTGTGGTATGAACTGACTAACCTTTCATTTCCTTTATAACTTTGACTCAACAGCTCTGATATTTGATTATTTAATGTGACTGGCAATAATCCTTCACTTTCTCAGAGTATGACTCACTTTCCACTTCTCTCTGGCTGGTTAAATTTGGCCTTTGAATATATTGTGATGACATTTAGTTATTACTTACCCAAATGTTACACTGAGGAAGTCAGAGGGCAATCTTGTTTTTATGTCACTGTTCAAGCTTTTTTGAACTTTTCACAGGTGCTATGGCATCATGCCAAAGCCTGAGAGAGCTACCAAATGAATGTTATGGTACTTCTTCTTTAAGAGCTACTAATCTGTTAGTGGGGGTCAACTAAAGATGCTGGAAAGTGTGTACCAAGGGACAAGTGAGCATCAGTTTAACATGGAACAATGATGAATACTTTGGAGTATGCTTACAGGTATATAAGTGTATTAATAAAGATCATCCAGAATTACCCACATAATTCATAACCATGGTTTCCTTAAGGAAGATGGAATATAACTAAAGATGGGGAATAGCCAAAGGGTACATTTTACTTTTTCTATATTGTTTTTGCTATTTATTTACTTTTATAGATATGATGTACAAAATTTACTACAGGAAATATTACACTGTGGTGCTAAATAGATTTATGTTGTTTATGTGTATGTATAAATACATACATACACACGCAGGCACACAGTCACACATACCGTATTCACATTTTGCTTTATACATTGATCAGTTGATGAACATTTGAAATTTTCCACTTTTTGGCTAGTATGAATAATTCTGGTATGAGCATTTATATATAAGATTTTGTGTGTCCTGAGAAGATACATAGCAATTCAATTGCTGGGTTGTATGGTAACTATTTTTTTGAGGAACTGCTAAAATGATTTTCAAAGTTGCTGCCCCATTTTATAGTCTTACCAGCAGTGTGTGAGCTCAAATTGTCCACATCTGCATCAACACACTGTTATTATTCTTTTCTTTTTAATTTTAGCTATCTTGGTAGTGTAGAGTAGTATTTTACTGTTATTTTAATTTGCATATCCCCAGTGGCTAATGATGGTCAGCATTTTTTATGTCTTTATTGGTCATCTATATATCAGGATAAATGTCTATTCAGATACTTTTACTATTTTAAAATGGATTACTTGACTTTTTATGAGTTCTATAGGCTCTGGATATTAGATCCTTATGAAATATACGATGTGAAAGTATTTACATTCTCTCATTTTTGGCTGATTTAATTTTTTAAACATATTTTTTCCTGATAAATTTGTTTTACAACATTATATATTTTAGGTTCACATCAAATATATGATCATATGCCACACTCACCAGCAAACTAAAGCATTCAGTGTTTTGGCATTAAGTATGATATTAACTATGGGTTTATTATAAAGTCTGTTGTCAGCTTAAGAAATCTCTTTTATATTTACACTTTGATGAGTTTCGTTTTGGTCATGAAAGTGTATTGGATTTTTTCAAATTCTTTCTCTGTGTCTATTGAGATTATCATGTGTTTTTAAATCTCTTTGCATTAACAAGGTATATCGTATTGATAATGTTCATATGTTGAACCAATCTTGTATTTCTAAAATCAATCTCATCTGGGAAGATGGATTTTTTTCAATATGTTACTGGATTTGTTGGCAAGTATTTTGTCGATAATATCTGAATTTTGTTTTCTTAAAAGAACTTGTGAAAAATTGTCTTTAAATTTTCTTAAATATTTGGTAGAATTCACCAGTGAAGACATCTGGCCCAAGCCTTATTCTATATAAGAAGTTTTAGACTGCTGATCTAATATTTTATGTTATAGGTCTATTCAGACTTTGTGTCTTTATGAGTTAATTTATGTATTTTGTATCTTTCTATAATTTTTTTTCCTTTTCATCAGATTATCTAACTAGTTAGTATTCATGTGTTGATAGCATTCCCTTAATCATTTCTCTCCCTTATGTTGGTAATAAATCCTCATATTTCTGATTTGAACAAATTGAGTTTTCTTATTTTTTTACTATTTTAATATTCTACAAAGAAAATGCATTCTTAATTGTATAACTAAAAGACAAAATAAAAATAGAAAATACACACACAAATGCAAGGTAATGGGTGATCTGGGTATCTTGCAAACTTCCTGGTAGTCATTTCTCTTCTATGGGTCTCAATTTCTTTATCAGTAAGTTGAGTTGTTGATTCGTTGTTGCTGAAGTGGTCAAAAGCTTCTAGAATATTGTTATGTCTGTTTTCAAGCATTGAATTGAAAAACATAGTTTGGAATATTTTGGACAGAAAATAGACAAATTTGTAAGGAACCCCATATTCTTGATGAATGTAGTAGAATATAAGAATGGAAATGAAGACTGAAGTCAGGTCATACATCATTTGTATTGTAGGTTGAGAGATTTGTATTTGGCAGTTGGGAACTATGGAGAATTTGGGGATGTCAGAATAACCAATCAAGGTGATAGTCAAGGAAATTTGTGTGAATTTGGTATTTGGGAGGAATTGCAGCTGGGAAATGGCCCAGGAAAATCACATAGGGAGTGGACACCATGACCATGGGAGTGAAAAACAAAGAGATGAGAAGACCAGAGATATTCTGTGACTTGGGAATCAAACCTTGGAATTGAGGGAAGAGTCTGTTGTTTGCTAACCCTCATATCTCTCATAATTAGTAGTTAAGCACAGAGCACACTCAAAATAGATCACTGTTAAACTTAATTGTATCAATGAAAGCTAAAGAAAGCTAAAAAAAAATAATCTTCAAATATCATGTATGTGATTTCAGGAAAGCTGCACCATTTGCCAGACTTTGGTCATTGTCCATCTTCATACTTGTCACCCAGAAGTTTGTATGTACTAATTGTAGTATCAATGAAGAACACTTATTAACAGCTATTATTGCTGCACAGGTTGTTGGGCAGGGGTTGATATGGCACTCTGGGTTGACATTTCACCCAGGAAGATGGGCTAACTTGTATCAATATACTTTGACATGCAATCAGAAATGAATTTTCATATATACATAATAAGCAAGCTGTTAAAATCAAAGGAATTAGAATTTAGACCAGAAAATCATAGCTTCAGGACCAGGGGATCTTTTGTGAGACTTGATGTCGTAGTACATGACATTTTAAGGCTAAGAAACAACTTCCCTTCAACGTCAGCTCCACAAAGGGTAGAAATTTTGTCTATTTTTTTGCTGTTGTATCTCCAGTATCTGGTACATACTGCAGGGCACTCATCATCAAAACAGTATATTACTGGAACAACAATAGAAACACAGATCAGAGGAATAAAATTGAGAATCCAGAAAAAAAGTCACACCAATATGATGGACAGTTAATCTATGACAAAGTTACCAAGAGCATACAATGGAGGAAGAAAACTTTGTTTAAGAGATGGTGTTGAGAAAACTGGAGCAACATCTGCAAAAAAAGGAAACTAGATTACTTATCATCACTATATACAAGATGAATCAAAGGCCTGTACATAAGACCCAAAACCTTACAATACTTAGAAGAAAATGTGGGATAAACACTCCACAACCTCAACTTCAAATATTTATTTGGCGAAGTAACAGCTGCAATGAAAGAAACCAAAGCAAAACCAAACTAGGACTGCATTAAACTGAAATGCTTCTGCATAGCAAAATACACCATCACTAAAACAAAAGGCAACCCACAGAATTGGAGAAGATATTCACACAACTTACATGAGATAAGCACTTCATCTCCATAATATATAAAGAGCTCCTACACCTCTATAGTATAAAAACATGTACTCAAAAAATGGGCAAAAGAACTGAATAGACACCTATTTAAAGAAGGCACACAGATGGTCTACAGAACCTGAATAAATGTTCTACGTCACTCATCATCAGAGAAATGCAAAAAAAAAAACCCACAATGAGATACCACCTCATACCAGTGAGAATGCCCTGTATCAGTAAGACTGGAAATAGCAGGGAAGGGGTGGGGAGAAAAAGGGAAACCTCCTACACAGCTAGTGGAGATATAATTTGGTGTACCCTCTTTGAAAAGAGTATGGAAATTAAAAAATATAAAGATGGGTCTGCCATTTGTTCCAGCATTCCCACTCCTGTCATATGCCCAAAGTACAAAAAGATCTCTAATCAGCAAAAAAATCTGCATCCCTATGTTATTAGCAGCATAGCTCACAATAGCCAAGTCATAGAAACAACCTAAATGCCCGTGGATGACTCTATAAAGAAGCTGTGATAAAGAAGCTGTGATTATATATATGTGTATATATATATATATATATATATATATATATATATATTCAGTGAATTCTGTGTAGCTGTTAAAAAGGATGAAATTGTGCTCTTTGCAACAATCTGGATGGAACTGGATGGGATCATGTTACACGAAATAAGTCAGAAAAAAAGATAAATGTAGGATGGTTTCATTCATATATGAAACATAATTAAATAAAACAAATTAGTATACAAGTTCCAACAAAATTAATAAAACAGGAATGTGCTTACCAGAGGGGTAGGAGGGCAGAAGGGAAGGAAAGGGGAAAAATTGGTGGTAAAAGATATCAGAACTTTGGTGATAGGTGCAGTGTGAAATATATACTGAAATGCATTTTCTATATCCTAAAATGTATATAGCATTGTGAGCAAAATAAATAATACATATTATTAAAAATAGGCACTTAACATAAATTTAGTGAATGAATGAATCTTTCAGTCATTCTTTTGAATTAAGGAAGTATATTAACCTAAGTAATGGGCTTCTGGGATTGTCACAGTGGGATAGAGAGAGATGTTGTCTTCTTAGAAGCTCCTTGTGAAAGTTCCTGCTACCCAGGCCTTTATTTCTAGACAGAAAGGGCTTCCTCCACCAAATTATGTGTATAGATTATAATTTCACCTGGTTATAGCTACCTTCATTCCCTCTAATTATTATTTGGAGTATGGCTTGAACTTAAATCTGGTTCTGTCTTGCCTTTCTTCTCCTGACCCCCCAACACCAGGCCAATAGCCTATGTTTCATTCCACTTAATATTTACCAAGGATTCATCTCATTTCAGCCCAAAAGCCAACATTTTGAGTAGAATTGCCTTGAATTAGTGAGAACAGAGTGGTTCTTATCTCTTCAAAATCTGCCTATGGTACTCTTTTCATAGCAAAGCTTTTTTTGCTTTGTGAAAAGCAGGGAAAAGCAAATAATTTATTAGAAAATAAGGCTTTTATTGTCATAAACAGGCAGTATCATGTATATGATTATTTGCTTCAATGCTTTGAAATCGCCATTTTGTACGGATCTATTTTTTGAATAATCCTCTCTCATTGTCTGTTGTGTTTAAGGGTAGCTGTTAGTATATTTAAGACAAAAAGCTGAACACTGGAAACTAAAGAGGTTTCCAGGGGAGCATTTGCAGAAGGTGATAGGTTCTAGTTTTTGTACATTTTGCTGTGTGAGCCCTGCATACTTTTTCCTGTAGCAAATAAGTAAAATATATTTTGGAACATAAGTGGTAACCGTGGTCCCACGGCAGATTTTACCATTCTTCCTAGGTGTCTATCCTTCTTTTTCTCCATGACCTCTCTAGATATTCCCCTTTCTAGCACCTGGGTAAGATGAGCCATCTCTTGGATTGAAGCTAAGTTATAGTTTATCCAGAGAAACATCACCCAGCCTCCCCAAAGGAGGTTTTTCACTGCATCTCTTCACCTTCATGATTCGAAATGAATAACCTCACCTTCTGCCAGCTGTACTAATTTTTAGTGATTCTAATAATTCTCAGCTCAATTTACCCCAAACCTGTCCCTACTATTTATTGTCCCCCTTAGAAGAAGAGGCACAATGGTGCTAGCACAGTGCTTAAGAGCATAGGTCTTGGAGTTACTGCCTTTTCCAGATCTTCTGCTTCCTAACTGTGTGACTTAGAACACATTCCTTAACTTTTCTGATCCTTAGCATTTTTTTCTGTAAAATGGTGACAGTAACGATACCTGCCTAGCAAGACTAAATATTATAGTTTATTGGAAGCTCTTAGCATAGTCACTGTTGTATATAAGTGAGCAAACATAGCTATTGCTGTTATATGGTGGGAAAACATTAATATCTCCACTCCAAACTTGAGGAATATTTGCATATCCAGGGAATTTTACAGTCAATTTTTAATGATTGTTTCTATGTTCCATTATGGAAATCAACATTGAAGACCGTTTTTGGTATTCCCATTCTATTATCCATCTGTCATCCCTGATGGTAGATGCTGTGTTTTGATAATAATTCACTGGTAGCACCCAAGATACATAGCCTAATTCTTATTTTTTGACCCAGCTGTGCTAACTAGACATGTTTTAATATGAATGAATTCTGCTTGTCTTAACTACTCTCTTCTCTAAAATCTACTTAATGAACAAGTCTCTTAGAGATGATGTAGTTTTTCCCTTCCCCATCCTCCATTTCACAGGTAGATTATCAGAGGCCTAGAGAGAATTAGACTCATGCCTAGCACCAGCAAGTCACTCTAGAACCAGATCCTGCATTCAATTTACAAGGTCCTCTGGTCAAAGGCTTTGTAAATAATTAAAGAATTTAGTTTATCCTTTTCCTATTTTCCTTCTAACTTCACAAAGAAGGCACCTAATCCATTATTCTTCTGTCTGTATCCACAGCTCTGGGTGAACCAGGAAGATGGGGTGGAGGAAGGCCCCAGTGATGTGCAGAATGGGCACCTGGACCCCAACTCAGACTGCCTCTGTCTGGGCCGGCCACTACAGAACCGGGACCAGATGCGGGCCAATGTCATCAATGAGATAATGAGCACTGAGCGTCATTACATCAAGCACCTCAAAGATATTTGCGAGGTAAATCCAGCTTTGATAGCACATGCGGTGACACTAATGTGGTAGAGGGCATTTTCATGAAGAACCAACCCTCCTGGAGCTTTACTGTTGATGGCCCCAAGATGTTGGAAAGAGTATCTGGATAGACCTCATAAATTCTGTTCTGTGGGTATATGGGTGAAACTATTCCCTTTGGAGTTTCACAGTTCCTGTTTCTCTCCTTTTCTCACTTGTTGAAATTTCATATTCTCTCTCTCTTTCTCTCTCTTCCCCCACTCTCTTTATCCCCTCCCCTTAAATTATGCTTTTATCCCTCCTCTGGGCTTTTGATTCTGTTGTTGCTATCTCAAGTAAGGGTCTGACCTCCTTCATTAAACCAAAACATATCATTTTCCAATACAGTGGTTAACAAACCCGAATGTGCAACAGAGTCTTTGGGATATCTTGTTAAAATATACAGATCCTAGCCACTTGTACCCTGTCCCCAGTTGTGCTCACAGTCTGGGGTAAGTCGCAAGTTTCTTTAGGTTTAACAAGTTTCCCTAGTTATACTGCTGCTGCTGATTTTCCTTTATCACTTGAAGACTTATTTTGAATTTGAGCAAAAAAGTATAGGGAGAGGAATCCATAGAAAATAAAGACTGTGTGAGCAAGCCTTATTTCTCCTCCAGTATGCTACTTTGTCCACTGTCACCCCACCCCCACCATGAGCTATGGCTCCGTATTTCTTAACTCTATCCCTTTCGTCTCTCTGACCTGAGTGAGAATAAAAGCCTTTTTCCTCACATTCCCCTGAACTCAGTAGAGAAAAATACACATTTTCAAAGGATATTTTGCTAAACTATGTGGTAAAACTAATGAGAAATAAAGAAAAGAGTGTTTTTGAAAGGTTTTGACATATAGTGCACACACACACACACACATGCACAAATACACTTTCTGCTTGACTCTGGAAATGCTCCACTTTAAATATTTTTATCCCTTTTTTTCCATATGAGAGTCAGATTTCACTTTCTGTCACCAGCCCTGATGTTTGGGCCTAGGGTCCACTCTGAAGTCAATAGGACAATTCTAAAATTTTTCAGAGTTCCTATTTCTTTATAGCTGTGCTGCCTAATAGAAGCTCCTACAATGATGAAAATGTTCTTTGTGTGAAATCTACAATACAGTAGATACTAGCTAGTTATCTTTGACTAATGAACACTTGATATTTGTCTATTATTACTGAAAAACAATTTTAAATTTCATTCGAGTGTAATTGATTTAAATTTAATAGTCACATTTAACTAATGGCAGTCACATTGGGCAGTTTACCTCTGGAAAGATTAAAGCCAAGACTATGGGCCCTGACTTCTTCATGTCAATTCAGTTTCTCACTTCTCCCAGGTAGTTTAAAGATAATCTTCCCACCTTCATGTAGCAGTGAAGTAGTATCAAAAAATTTGGGGTCTGTAGATATGGAGTACTGGTTTTCACATCCTAACTTATTCGCTAATTAATCTTGTGACCTAGACTCTTATGACCTTAGATTTTCTGATTTCTACAGATAATGAAATATCAACCTCTAAGTTTGTTGAAGAAAATAAGTAAACATTATATTGTTAAGTATTTTAGGAAAAGGTAGTTTTCCTTTCCTTTCCTTCCCTCCTTCCATCCATTTCTCTCTTTTATCTTTTCCTCTTCCTCCTAAATTAACACAGTGTCTTTTTAAAATTACCTTTCATGTGCTGTGTCTCATTGGACATCAAACTATTGACTTGTCATTCATGCAGCAAATATTTAGTGGAGTTTTGTTCCATGGTAGGCCCTGGACATAGCTCCTGTTCTCAAAGTGTTCTGTCCTAGGACAGAAACAGCTGGTGAATTACCTGGGTGTTTGTTAGAAATACAGCATTTTAGCTTCATCCCAGATCTACTAAATCTAAATCTGCATTTTAGCAAGGTTTTCATTTGGCTTACAATACATATTAAAGTTTAAGGAGTACTATTATACAATGACAGGTGTCTGTCTTACAATGTCATTTGGTCTTTAATACAAGTGCACAAAGTCTGTTCTTTACCTAGAAGCCAGATGTTGCCATCAAGACTAAGTTAGGTCATATCATTCCATACTCAAAACTCACAAATGAGTCGCATTTATCCCTGAGTAAAAGTCAAATTTCTCATTACTGTGTGATCAGCCCTTCCTTGCCTCTATGACTTCATCTCTTGATCTTTTACCATATGTTTTTACTACTTTGACCACATTAGCCTTTTACTAGTCCTTAGAAATAGCTGTGACTAGATAAAGGAATATATACACTCAATAGAATTATATGCAGCTTTTAAAAGTGATGAAATTGTGCCTTTTGCAGCAACCTGGATGGAACTGGGGGAGGTCGTGCTAAGTGAAATAAGCCAGAAAGAAGAGGAGTGTGAGATGGTTTCACTCATATGGGGCTGTAAAGAAACAGAAGAAACAAGCAGAAAATCACAACAAAACTTACGGGACACTGGACTATGGCTACCGGGGAGTGGGAGAGGGGAGGGAACAAGAGAATGACAGAATTAATATGTGGTATTGGAGGGCACTGGAAGACCTCTGGTGGTGGGTTTCGTGGAAATGCACACAGACCAAGGTATATATTCAATATCCTAAAAAAAGTCATATAGCAATGTCAAATAAATACATAACAGATATCGCCTCTCTTCACAGTATTTTCCGTTTTCTTCCTCTGCCTAGAATAATCTTCCCCCAATGTCTATATTGCTTCTTTTTTAATGTATGTATTTTATTGTGCTAATTTACTTTGCACATTAAAATAAACCCATATGTACAGGTTCCCCATTCCTCAGATATATATCAACACACCCTGCCCTCCACCAGATTACCAGGGGTTGTTCAGCATTGTAGTGGGCTCCATCACTATTTCCCACCACCCCCTGCTCTGTCCCATTCCCTATTGGTAACCTCAGTTCTATTGCAAGTGCCCAACTGTTGGTTTTGTTTTGTCTGTTCTTTTGAATTGTCTGTTCATACTCCACCTATGAATAGTCATCTGGTATCATCTTTCTTCTTTTGACTTATTTCACTTACTGTAATCCCCTCTAGATCCATCCATGTTGATTCAAATAACAAGATTTCATCTCTTTTAAGAGTTGTGTGGTATTTGATGATATATATAGAGATATATATATCTCTCTCTATATATATATCTATATATATAGATATATATAGGCCACTTCTTTACCCATTCATCTGATGTTGGGCACTTAAGGTAGTTTACAGTTCGTAGCTTTTGTGAATAGGGCTGCAATAGACACGGGGTGCATAAATCTCTGTGAATTAGTGTTTTGCATCTTTTGGGTAATGCTCAGAGGTGGAATGGCAGGATCATATGGGATTTCCCTTTTTAACTTTTTGGGGAATCTCCAAATTATTTTCCATAGGGGTTGAACCAATTTGCACTCCCACTTATAGTGCAAAAGTGTTCCCTTTTCCCCACATCCTTGCCAACATTTTCCATTTCCAGATTTTTGAAAAAGTCTCTCAGGTATAAGGTGATAGCTCATTGTTTTCATTTGCATTTCCCTGATAGCCAATGAGTAGGAACATCTTTTCATGTGCCTCTTGACCATCTGTATATCCTTTTCAGAAAAATGTCTCTGCAGCTCTTCTTTCCAGTTTTTGATTGGATTGCCCATTTTTTCTTGTATTGATTTTAACGACTCCCTCATATATTTTAGATATTAAGCCCTTGTCAGAAATATGTAAATTATACTTCCAGTTAGTAGGTGGCCTTTTGGTTTTGAGATTTTTCTTTCAATGTGAAGAAGATTTTTAGTTTGATGTAGTCCCAGTTGTTTATTTTTCTCTCTGATTCTTTTGATGCTGGAGTAGATTCCCCCAAAGATTTCTCCATGGCTGAGGTCATGGAAAGTCTTTCCTATGTTGTCTTCCAAGAATGTTATGATTTCCCATATCTAGTCCATTTTGAGTTTATTTTTGTGAATGACATTAGGGAGTGGTCTAGCTTCATTATTTTGCATGTGACTGTCCACTGTACCCAACACCATTTATTGAATAGACTTTCCTTTCTCCATTGTATGTTTTGGCTACTTTGTCAGATTAACTGGCTGTATGAGATTGGGTCAGTTTCTGGTGATTCTATTCTATTCCAGTGATCTGGGCCTCTGTTACTATTCCAGTACCATACCATTTTGATAACTATTGCTTTGTAAAAGAGGTCAGTGTCTGGGAGTGTAGTCCCTCCAGATTCATTCTTTTTTCTAATAATTGCTTTGGCTATTTTTGGTCTTTTGTTCCATACAAATTTTAAGATTTTTTTCTTCTATCTCCTGGAATAAGCCATTGGATTTTAATAGGGATAGTATTAATTGTATATCACTTTGGGTAAGATGATCATTTTAATGATGTTGATTCTTCCCAACCATGAGCAGTGGATGTCTTACAATTTCTTTGTGTCCTTCTCTATTTCTTTTTAGAAGGACTTGCAATTTTCATTGTACAGGTCTTTTACTTCATTTGTTAAGTGTATACCCAGGTATTTTATTCTTTTTAACTTCTGTTTTAAAGCAGTGTGATTTTGTGATTTCATTTTCTTTGAGTGTGTATTTGTGTATAAAAATAAAACAGGTTTTGTGCATTGATTTTGTAGCCTGCCACATTACTGTATTTGTTGATTAGTTCTAGAAGTTATTTGATAGAATTTCTAGGGTTTTCAATATATATAATCTTGTCATCTGCTAATAATGAGAGTTTTACTTCCTCCTTTCCAATTTGGATTTCTTTTATTTCCTTTTCTTGCCTAATCGCTCTGGCTAAAACCTCCATTATGATGGTAAATTGCAATGACAAGAGTGGAGAGACTAGCCTTGTTCCTGACCTTAGTGGGAATGCTTTCAGTTTTTTTGTCACTAACTATGATGTTGGCTATGGGTTTTTCATACATATGCCTTTATTATGGTGAGGTATGTACCTTCTGTTCTCATTTTATGGAAGGTTTTATCATAAATGGGTGTTGGATCTTGTCAAAAGTTTTCTCTGTATCTACTGATACTATCATTTGGTTTTCCTCTTTGCTGTTTTTGAGATGGTATATTAAATTAATAGATTTACGTATGGTGAATTATCCTTTCATCCCTGGGATGAAAGTGGATGATCCCTTTCATCCACTTGTTCATGATGGATGATCTTTTTAATGTGTTGTTGGATTCCATTTGCTGATATTTTGTTGGAAATTTTTGCATCTTTGTTCATTAGAGATATTGGTCTGTAATTTTGTTTTTTGTTGACATCTCTTTCAACTTTCAGTGTCAGTGCGATGTTAGCCTATAAAAAGTATTTTGGAGTGTTTCCTGTTCTTCAGTATTTTAGAAGAATTTGAGTAAAATAGGTGTTGATTCTTCTCTGAAGATTTGGTAAAACTCATTAGAAAAGTTATCTGTCCTGGACATTTATTTTTAGAGAGACATTTTATCATCTCTTCAATTTCTTTGATTGTGATTGTTCTGTTCAGGTTTTCTATTTCTTCCAGGTTCAGTCTTACAGACTGTTTTTCTATAACTCTGTTCATGTCCTAAAGGTTGTTTATTTTGTTGGCATAGAGCTGTTCATAGTAGTCTCTTATGATGTTTCAAATTTCTGCAATATCTGTTTGCCTTCTCCCCTTTCATTTCTGATTCTTGTTACAAGAGCTTTCACTTTTTTATTTGTGAGTCTAGCCACTGGTTCGTCAATTTTGTGTATTTTTTCAAAGAACCAACTTTTGGTTTCAGTGAAATTCTGGACTGTCTTTTTTATGTTTTATTTATTTCTACTTGAATTTTGATTGTTTCCTTTCTTCTGCTGATTTTTGAATTTAATTGTTCTTTAATTGTTTTAAATGTAGAGTTAGGTTACTTATGTGTGATTTTTCTTGTTTCTTGAGGTGGACCTAAATTATGATGATCTTTCCTCTTAATATTGCTATTGCTGCATCCCATAGATTCCATAGCTCATATATTCACTCTCATTTGTCTCTAAATATTTTTATGTTCCTTTTTGATTTCCTCTTTTACCCAAGAGTAATTCAGAAGCATAGTGTTTAGTTTCTAGTTAATTTGGGGTCATCCATCTTTCTTTTTGTGGTTGATTTCTAGTTTTAAGGTGGTGAATTTCCCTAGTTACCTTCCAGTTTTGGTAGCACCCAATTTAGTTTCACCATGTGGGCTCCAGCTCAGTCCCTGGGGCACTGGTTCTTTCTACTCTGAGCCAAGACAGTCTTCCCTGACTCAGTGTTGAATTTCCCTAGCTACCTTCCAGTTTTGGTAGCACCCAATTTAGTTTCACCATGTGGGCTCCAGCTCAGTCCCTTGGGGCACTGGTTCTTTCTACTCTGAGCCAAGACAGTCTTCCCTGACTCTGTGTCCCAGCCCTGCTGGGTGGGCTCTCCGCTGCCTCTGCAGAGGCTCTTTGGGTCATTCATGTCCTACCAAAGTTCCAATCTACCACTGTGGCTTCTATGCTGAGTCCCAAATCTGAGGTTTTGCTGTGTATCAGGACATATTTATCTACACTTTGTCTTTACAAAATCCACTTCTCCGCAGTCACTGTGCCTGTTCTTCCTCACTACTAGTCTTTGGAGAATAGGTGAATTTCAAGTTGCTCTGTGAATCTTACCCCTACCAGATTACCATCTTGTCTTGGTCTGTATCACTACTTTTGTCACCTTCTTCAAGTCTTTCCTCAACTTCTCTTTGAGACCTTCCCTAACCAATCAGTTTTAAATTGTGTTGGTGCACCCTCCTGTCTCAGATGTTAAATCTATGACTGCCTGCATAGTCCACATAAAAGCCCAAAGACCTGAGTTTGTGACCTGGGCTGGGAGAGCAACCAAAAGTGAACGAATGGATCAGTGAATTAATTATTTCATGCTTCTTCATCCTCTCTCTCCCTTGCCATTTTCAGGCTTCTTATTTAACAAAGAAAATTTTGCCTTGTACTACCTCTCCCCCTTTCCTGCTTTATTTTTCTCAATCACTTATTGCTATCTTACATATATATTTTCCTTATATGTTTGCTTGTCTGTCTCCCTCACTAGAATATAAATTCCATGATGGGTTTTCAACTTTTGATTTGTGTATGTATATTGAACATCTACCTAATACAATGGAAAACAGTAAGTACTCACTAAATATTGCTGAAAGTCAGAATTAAATAAGTCATCTTGTGTATGTCTTACCTTGCCAAATTACAGTCTCATCTTATACCATTTGATTTTCAGACAGAACAAAGGTGGTTATTGTTATTCCTATTTTCTATATCAGCAGACTGAGTTTCTAAAAGTGAAAATTTCTTTCTCACAGTTCTCAGGTTCTGGCTTAGTGGCATTTAGTCTAAGAAACTTCTCTTCCCAACTTCGAAACCTCTTACCCCTTTCCTACATAACAGCAATGGAATTATTTATCTTTTCTGAAGAGGGAGCACTATGTCTCTGATTTGAGGATTTTCTCAATCTAACCTACTCAAGCAAAGCTTTTGTTGGCAACCTATCGATTCTATATTTCTCAACTATTCTTAGTGCTCTAGTTAATAGTTAAAATGTTAAATATCTCTTTGTCTTATATTGTAACCACAGTTGTCAAATGAAGATTTATCTTGAACAAAAGAAGAGTGGAAAAAGCTAAGTAGCTGAGTCAGAAGATAACATTTTACTCCAAAATTGTGTTACTACCTCTAAACTGAAAACTGTGATGAGCACTATGATTTATCATAAAGAACACAAAACTCCGAGTTGAGAGTTTCAGGTTCAGGTCCTGCCTTGATCATTTATTAGCTGAGGAAACTCACATAAGTCTTTTCAACCCTGAGCTTTCTTCCCCAACTCTAAAATGAGCAGATTGGAAGAGCTGATCTTTAAGTACTGTCTGGATCTTACTTTCTCTGTTTCTGTACCATCTAGATATGTTCTCACTAATGAAAGCTATGGTAGTGATGCGGGTTGCTTATACACACTCTATCTCTTCCTCCTTTATATACATGAAGCATGTCTTATTCAAATCTAATCTATTCTTTCTGCAGGTTAAGGGAGATCTCTAAACATTTCTTACCCTGGTATTTGTTGAAGGATACTCCAGAGGCACTCTATTCAGTGTAGTAAAAAAAGTCACTATCTATTAGAGAACATTTTTTTGCTTCTGAGAATAGAAAGTGTTTTCCAAATATTTAAATTATAATACCCTCATTTTACAAATGAGAAAGTAAAAATAAAGTGATATTTATCAAAATGGTTCAGTTATGTCAGTAAAAGAAAGATCTTTTTTTTATGAATTCCATGCAAAAGATAATTTTTTCTTTCTAAATCCAGACATTGAGATAAAAGAGCCTTGACTTTGTTCTAGGTCACCTTGACCAATGTTACTGGCATTACTTCTTATCTTAAAATTCATAATCAGGGAAACAGACACAAGACAACACACTAATGATGCTTTTATTTACTTTGTTTTTTAGTTTATACATTGTTTTATTATTTGTTTACATTGCTATAACTTTTTAGAACATTGAAATATTTCAGTCTGTCTGTATTTCACACAACACCCACCACTGGAGTTCAGGTGGTCTTTGCCTTGGTAATTCCTTCCCTTGTTCCTGACCCCTCTCACTAACCTGGTAGCTACAGTGTTGTATATTGTGAATTTTATTGAGATTTGTCTGTTTGATTATTTTCTTTCTTTTTAAAGTTATTTTAAAGTAGAGTTACAGGCAGGAATGAAGTCAGAGACAGGCAGGAAGAGAGTGGAGGAAGAAGCACTTTAATTATTTGTGCATCTTAGTGTCCTACCAGCCCTGGGACATGAACCTGGGTCCTTGGGATGTATGTAGACTGTGCCAACAAAAGAAGGCTGTCCAAACCACTACTCCACTAGGACACACCTTAAGTTATTTTTTATTTAATATTTAGGAAGCATTGATTTACAGAATCATATAAACCCATATGTGCAAGTTCACCATTCCTCAAATATATAACATAACTTGTCCACCACCAAATTACCGGAAGTACTTCACCATTGCTCATTGTTCCCTACCACTACTTGCCCCCACAACCTACCACAATCCCCACAGGTAAACTCAATTATATAGTTGATTTTCAAAGGTTTGTTTTTGTTTCATTTGTTCCTTTGTTTCTTTATATTCCAAATGTGAGTGAGATCACCCAATATTTGTCTTTCTCCTTCTGACTTACTTTACTTATCATGATCCCTGCTAGATTCATCTATGTTGTCACAAATGGAAGAAATTCATGATTTTTTAGGGCTGTGTGATATTCCATTGTGTATATATGCAACATTTTCTTTATCCATTAATCTAATGATGGATACTTAAGTAGTTTCCAGTTCTTGGCTCTTCTATATAATGCTGCAATAAATATTGGGCTGCATATACCTCTGCAAATTAGTGTTTACATCTATTTTGGGTAAATACCCAGAAGTGGGATGACAAGATTGTATGGAATTTCCATTCTCAATTTTTTGAGAACACTTCATACTGCTTTCCTTTATGGTTATACCAATTTACATTCCCATCAACAGTATAAAAGATTTCCCTTTTTTCTACATCCTCACCAACATTTTTGTTTCCAGACTTTTGGACAGATGTAAGGTGATCTAATAACAAGTTAAGGATGAACATATTTTCATATGCCTGTTGGTCATATGCATATCTTCTTTTGATAAATGTCTATCCATTTTTTCTGTCCACTTTTATTGGATTATTTGTTTTTCTGTTATTGAGATATTAAGCCTTCATCAGATATGATATTCAAATATCTTCTCCCAGTCAATAGGCTATCTTTTTGTTTTGGCGATAGTTTATTTTGCTGTGCAGAAGCTTTTTAGCTTGATGTTTCATTTATTTATTTTCGTTTTTGTTTCCTTTGCTGCTGGAGTTGAGACCCCAAAGACCTCACTAAAAGTGATGTCATAGATCCACTTGTCTATACTTTCTTCTAAAGTATTTTATGGTTTCTGGTCTTACACCCAAGACTCTCAACTATTTTGAACTGATCTTTGTATATGGTGTTATACGTGTTATACATTGTCATTCATATTAGTGTTTCATACCTTTACAATCTAGAAACTCTTTCTTAATTCTCATTAAATTCATCATGCTGTACTTCAAATCATTTCCATTTATATGTTTGAGTGGGTTTTTAAAACATTTTAGTAATTTGCTTTTTTTTGTGAATTTTCTATCTCAAATGTCTTTATATTTGGTGTACACATAAAAATGAAAGCACATTGTACAAAATGTTAATACTTATATAGCATATTAAAGGACTGAGTCGGTTTCTTACTTTGATGTGACCAGCATGGTGGTTTCTGGCTGCCCATGACTAGTCATATCACTTGGATACTCTAACCCCTGTTCCTATCCTTCATCCATTTTACTGCAATTTCTCAATTTTTCTTGCTCATTTACAAGGATTTCTTGCATATTCTAAATATTAATACATTGTCAGTTTTCCATCTTGCAAATATTTTTTCATGATGTCTCTTTTTTCAGTTTTTAATTTGGAGACTTTGAAAGATTGATTACATCATTGGCCCTACTTTGCCGTGCTTGTAACTAGCTACACTGACTCTGGGTTTGGTCTTGGGTATGACTGGCTAGGATTTCCTTGGCTGATATAATTAGTCTTTCCTCCATGCATCTCTCACATTTCTCCAGCTGTCAATCCAGGCATACTCTTAAAGAGGAGGCAGGGATTCCGAATGAGGAATAAGAAAAGAACAACTGCTTTTTTAAGTACGTGTTTACATCAAACTTGTTCACTTTTTCACCAGCAGAGTTTTTAGTTTTTCCTCCATACTGCTTTCCTAGAATTAGCTTTATATAATAAATCTTTAGGAAATAGATTGTATTTCCCCCAAAGAACAATGTTTTTCTTTGTCTTTTTTTTTTGACAGTTTTATTTCATTTGAAGAAAGGGTTTCCTGGTCCAAAAAGGGAAAGAATGAAAGAAAGCCATAAATTTATTTTTTTATTTTGTCTTGTATTTACTTTTTAAATTTTTACTGAAGAAATATTGCATCATAACAGTATTGAAGTTTAAAGTATGTACCACTGTAAATCAACATCTGTATATGATACATTAATTTTACCACCATTGCAGTTATATTGTTCACCATATTATTGACCCTTCACTGAATTTTCTCACCCCTTCCCCTTCCTTTCTGGTAACCACTAGTTTGATCATAGACTAAATTTTATTGGGTTGTGATTATTTATATACTGCATGAATGAAATAATAAAATATTTGTCTTTCACTTTCTGTCTTATTTCATAAGCATGATTCCCTCTAAATCCCTCAATGTTGTTTCAAATGGCAGGATTTCATGTTTTTTAAATAGCTGAGTAGTATTCCACTATGTATATATACCACATCCTCATTCAGTCATTTGTCCCTAGTCACTTATCCATGGACATTTAGGTTATTTCCACCTCTTGACTATTATACCTTTGTCATTATCATGAGAAAATTTATTCAACAAATACTGATTTGGCTGCAACCATATTCCAACTACTGTGTTAAACTATGGAGCTATAGCTGTGAACAGTATAACTATGGTCATTATCCCCAAATTTCCTTAAAATTATCCTTAAGATGTTTATCAGTTCTTCTACTAGGCCTCAGGCTTCCAGGCAAAACAATATGAAATCTCTTGAAAGTCAGAGCTTAAAAGAGCCCTGGGAAACTTTTCTGTTATGTGCGTTATAGAGATGAAGACAGTGAGGTTTAAACTTTCCATAAAGGGTTTCCCAAAACCTAAGATATCCAAAGGCAGTTTTTGGTTTATCTTATTTCTGCTTGTATTTGATCTCTTTCCTGGAGATAATGGTTATGGTTTGTATCCTATATCAAGGCATTATTTCTAAGCTCAATGCACTAGATTTAGACTTCTAGGATCAAAGCTTATGGGTTTAAAAATAGAGTGAAATAAATAGACAACCTTCCTTGACTGTTATCATGGCAATGACAGGGTTGATTCACACTTATTGTGCTTTATTTGATCACTCCTATAGTATTCTTTTAAAAATTTTTGATATTTATTAATTTTTTCTCACAGTGCTGCATTCATTTCTGAATATTAACATGGCATCTCAAGTACTGTATGGCTTGTTTTTCCCACCTATGGCTTGTTTTCCCACCCATGCTCATTTTACTCCTAGGAGACAGAGATGATTCTCTTAGAAACTGCCTCTATTGAATTATTTTGCATATAATGCCGTATCATTTAATACTTTCTTGCCATTCAGGATTTAAAGTGTGCTTGAATCATGTTTGGCAGTAATTGTCACAGGCCCTTTTGGTTCCTTCTGTCTTATGACAGGCCCTCAGTGGCCCCTGAGTCCTCTTTTCTCCAGGAAAAACAGTCACGCTCTTTGTATAATTTCTCATGGTATTAATTTTCACACCCCTCTCCACTCTACTTACTCCCCTCTGGCTCTGTGTACTTTTCTCCATGCTCTTCTGAAAACAGAGCTCAGAATTGTATGCTTCTCTCCCACAGTGGTATGGTTATTATTCTATTGCTTCTATTATTCCACTTCATCAACCTATTTCTTCCTTTTCCTTAACTTAGAATGCCATTCCATTTTTAGGCAGTAACATTCCAGTGCCAACTCATCACAAACTTGCATATCTTCAAAAACGAGTGGATGAATTGGGGTGCGCCCTGGTGGCCTGGTGATCTAGTACACCTGGGAGCAGTCTCATGTACATATCAAGGTCCAGGGTGAACAACTAAATAAAAGTAAATAAATAAAAGCTCTTCCTCCTCTTCCGTCTTCCTTCCTTCCTATTTACCTACTCACCTTCATTCCTGTCTGTACCTTTCCTTTAAAAAATGATTGAATGAAGAAGAAAATATTTATTGACCCCAAACCATGTCCTTAATTCATCATTGCTGAGAAAATTTGATATAGTCACCATATCAACTGAAAGAAGGAGATTTAAAAAAATCAGGGAACTAGTCATGTCTTCTGGTCTTTCTTTCTTCAGAAATCTATGAAGTCGTGTTATGTAGTAGCTAAGGATAACATTTTAGGTTTCTCTGACTGCTCCTATATTCTTATGTCTCGTCTCTTCATCAATAAAGGCAGTTTCTTTCATTTGTAATTCCTTCATCATGTCATGTGTTTTAAAGAGTAAGGCTGGAGATTTTGAGGAAGCATCAGATCAGCCCTCTCCTTTCCTTGATATTATATTAAAGGTTGCTTTATTGAGATTATATTTTTATATTCTTTTTTCAATTTCTAATCATAAAGATAATTTAAAAACAGCATTAGAAGTAATTTAAAAATAGGAACAAATCAACCAGAATTCACCAAAGATGCATTTTTGCATAATTCCTTAAAACCTGCCTAAAAGCACATATATTTATGAAGTTATAATCACAGTGACATACCATTTTGTGTTCTGCTTTTTAATATATCATGAGTACTTCCCCGTGTTTCTATACTATCTCCCTAATAATAATTTTAGTGGCTATGTCATATACCATCATATTCCATCTAAGAATACCAGAACATATTCACAGTCTAGCATTGACTTCACAGAAAATTTCTTGGCAAAACACCTTTAAGGTTCCCACTATCCTATGGCTAGTTACATTTTCCTCTTATATGAATTAATGCCCCTTTGTTACAATACACATAATGTAATTGAAAGAAAATGATATCTTTGACAATAATAATAATAATAAGTAGCATTTTTGGAGATTAGGAAGCTACAATGACATCTCTCTTTATGCTCTTTCCTTGAGCCACTGTCTTTCCCTTTCTCTTTTCATTATATCCATTCTTAGTTTGAGGTCTAGCATTCATTCTGAACTTGGAGAATTTGATGGTAAATTATTCTTCCCACAAGACCTTTCACATGAGAATAGTGAACAAAACAATTCAGTATTTCTTGAGCTAGTGCCTTAGCTGTTCTGCTGGCTTCTCCTATCCTTTTTTCATTGGCTATCTATGTAGTAATCCATCCTTTTATTCAAAACTGTGTTCTAAATACATATGTTTAAAAATTCCTTGTCTGGACCTTGTGGACTTGTTGGCTAGATCACCCAAATGATTTCTCCTTGCTAATTACCTTCAATGGCTATATCATTCACTTTAAGGAATAGTTAGTCTTACCAATTCCTTTTCCATTTTTGGAAGTTTTCTTTCTTGGGTCTCTGTTATCAAATTGTTTTTTATGTTGTTGAGATCTTTTGAATTGGTCCTATAAAAAGTAGAACTTTGAAGATGCAAATGGATCCAACTAAACTAATAGCTGGTTAAATGAGTGAAAATGTTTGTACTTACTCAACTTGTGATGAAGGGCCCTATAACTTTTTGGGTCCTTGTCAGAGAGAATGATGAGCAAAACTGTATTCTAGAATCTGTACTGTGAAGACCTTTTCTTGGGGATCTGGCTTTCCTAATTACTGACTGGTAGATTGACTTCCTTCTCTAAACTGCAGTTTCCTTTTAGGAAAAATAATTGATAATTCACTGTCTGCTTCAAATAACTAAAATGAGATTTCAAAGTGCTCAGAAATTTGTAAAGCTCTAAATTTGGGACCACCCTCAGCTTAGACCTTTTTTTGTCCTCAGGGCTACCTGAAGCAATGTCGGAAGAGACGGGACATGTTCAGTGATGAACAATTGAAAGTGATCTTTGGGAACATTGAAGATATCTACAGGTTTCAGATGGGATTCGTGAGAGACCTGGAGAAACAGTACAACAATGATGACCCCCACCTCAGTGAGATAGGACCCTGCTTCCTGGAGCATGTAAGCTTGTTTCCCTTTGGGGGTAGGGGGCCAGAGTTGAGAGAGAGGTTAGGAAGCAATGGAATGAGTGTCTGAGCTGTCTGGTCCTGCTCAGCTTCTTTGTCCTGTGATAAAGGATGGATTCCTCTCTGACGCTGTTATTGACCCCCTTGCCAGGATATGTGCACTTAGAAAGGGACTGTGATTTGTCTTAAGTTTCTTTACCTTAAATTTCCTTTTCCTTCCACTTCTATTTTCCCTTACTATTGGATTCAGTTTCCATGAGTCCCAAAGTTTTGGGAGTAACTCAACATATTCACTGCATAGAGAATCAAGAAATCTGAAAATAAATAAGCCATGCTCATCAATAAAGTAGGTCCCTGCAAGACATTTAGGGGAGAGCAGTATGGTAGGGGAAATGGAAGTATAGAAAAAGGGGCTATGTAAATTAAAGAAAGGAACACTAGGAAACAGGAAAATAATCATTTGAATCTTGTGTCTTTAGTGACTATCTGTGTAAGGTAATTCTTTGTTCTTTCTTATTTGGAATGTAAGGAGGTTTCATTGTAAACTTCTATGGTTCCCCAATATTTTGGTATCTCATTTACAAGTGACCTAGTTGTTGTGGCAACTCTTCTCACCCCTTGTGCACACGATAAAAAATTAAATGACAAATATAAAAGTAATGCAGCTAAAGTAAGTGTTCCTTCAAATTATTTTGCTCTGCTTATGAGGATGTTTGTTGAGGTCAGATATTCCTAGGATTATTCCTATGTTCAGTGATTTGCTGAAAGGACTCACAGGATTTAGCATATAGTCATACTCACGGTTATGATTTATTATAGCTAAAGAATAAAAAGACAGATAAACACAAGTAAAAGACACATGGGGCAATGTTCAGTGGAAACAAGGCACAATATTTCAAGAGTCCTTTTCCAGTGGACACACAAAATGCACTTAACTACCAATGAAATGAGTTGTTAGAACACATGAAATTTTCTCTACCAGAGAAACTTATCAGGGACTCAATACTCAAGATTTTCGTGGTGACAATGATCACACAGGCATTCTCTGCCTAGCATGTACCAAAATTTCACTCTCAGAAAGTTGGTGTTCAGCGTAAACCATATTGCTTACAGTTTAGACACAGTGAGCCAATCCTCTCCTGGAATGTTAAGAACCCTTTTAGACCCAAATTCTAAGATCCCAGTCAAGGACAAACATTTCAAACAGGGCTTTTGAAAGATAGCAGTCTCAGTCATGCTATATTAGCTCTTTTCTCCACAGTATTTAAATTGTTTCAACAATTACAGAAAACACCTGTGAAGTATTTATCAAAGGTAAGCATTTGTATGGCCTAGTGGTTCCATTCCTGAACATATATCCAAGAGAAATTCTCACAGAGGCCAATTATGGAGCATTTATGAGGCTATTGAAAGCATTGCAGTGTTGTGCATGTGGTAGGGTGCAGTTAGAAGCAACTTAGATATTTATCACTGGAGATGGATAAGAATAAAATGGTGGAAATAAGATGCAATTTTAATATCTTAAAATGAAAATAGCATTGTGAACAAAAGAAATAGTAACTACTACTATTAAATAAAAAGAACTAAATGGGGGATGCTTACTGTGGGGTATTACATATCCATAATAACAGATTAGATGTATATATCTGATTGCAATGTGTATAGATATCATACACATAGTGTTGAGTGGGAAAAATAGAAAATATAGCAGTGGTTCTCAATGGGAGTTTTCCCTGTGCATTGTATGGTGTCTACTCACTGGATGTCATTACTGAAATGGTGATGACAAAAATCTCTCCATATCTCTGGGAGATCAAAATTACCACTGATTTATTTAAATGATCATATGTTTTTGCCCTTTAATGTAATGAATTTGTTAAATGAGAATTGCATTGCTTGGATAAACCCTTCTTAAGCATAGTAGAGTTCATTTTTTAATATAGTAGTTTGTCTATTAAAAATGTGCAGTGTTTACCCTTTTATTATTCACTTCTAGGACTTCATTTTTGTCTGCTTTGTTTAGATATAGTTTATATACAGTAAGATTAACCAATTTTAAGTGTATAATTTAATGTTTTTATAAAATGTATGTAATTGCTTAACTACCACCATAGTCAAGATATAGAACACTCCATAACACCAAGTTCTCTTTTTTCTCTTTGTAGCTAATTTATGCTCCTACCCCTGACATTTAACAAACACTGATCTGCTTGGTATCATAATTTTGCTTTTTCTAGAATGTCATTAAATGGAGTCATATAGTGGTAATCTTTTGTATTTTTTATGTATCTATAGAAATAATCAAATGATTTCTCTCCTTTAATAAGTTAATGTGATACATTGTTTTGGGATAAATTCTTCCTTATCATGGTACATCATCCATTTAATATACCATTTTTGCCTTTTTAAAAATCAGATTGTTTTTATTATTAATTTATAGAATTTCTTTTTGCATACTGAATATATCCTTTGTTATATTTTCATAATAATATTTTTAAACTACATCTTGACCTGTCTACCAATTTATATTGCCTACTATTTATTAGATTTTGATCATGTCTTATGTTCTCACGAATCAGATTATTTTTGAATGAGTATTGGACAATGTATAAGAAAAGGTGTAGTTTTTTTCAACTTGGAAATAATTTCAAACTTACTGAGAAGTTGTAAAATAAGAACAGTACAAAGAATATTATATACCATTTACCCAGATTCACCTATTGTTATCATTTCATTTTATTGCTCTATTATTTACACATCCTCTATTTACATGCTCCTCCCCATCACTATACACATATTTATATATACATACATTCATCACACATACATTCTTATTTGTTTCATTAGTCATTGGCATTTTGCTTTCAAACATCATGGTCTCTTTGCCCCTAAATACTCCAAGGTATATTTTCTAAGGGATATTCTTTGGAGACCATTTGAATCTCTGAATGACGTCATTCCTTCAAACAAACGTATGCTATTTTTTCATCTTTTCTAAATTTTCTCAGTGGTAGGACTTATCTAAAACAATTTAGTATGCCATTGAAGACTAGAACCTCTAACATCTCTTTTCATGATCTAGTGTCAGAGTTTCATTGCCATATTGTCTTTTACTATTGTCGGGATGTCTCCTATCACCATGCTTAATTTAAATATTCCTTGCTTTTCCTACTTATTTATTATTTCTACATGAAATTTTATAATATTTTTTTCTATTTCCCAAATAATTCATTTATTTTTAAACAATGAATACATTTAGAAAAAATAATGTTCTTATTTTAATATTCATACATATGAACAGGGTCTGTTTTTTCATTTCTGCGAAACTTCTTTTGGAGTCCTCAGTAGCCTTTCCCATTCTCCCCATTTTTTTCTTCTCACAGCAAGATGGATTCTGGATATATTCTGAGTACTGTAACAACCACCTGGACGCATGCATGGAGCTCTCCAAGCTGATGAAAGACAGTCGCTATCAGCACTTCTTTGAGGCTTGTCGCCTCTTGCAGCAGATGATTGACATTGCTATTGATGGTTTCCTTTTAACTCCAGTGCAGAAGATCTGCAAATATCCCCTACAGTTGGCTGAACTACTCAAGTATACAGCCCAGGACCATAGGTAAGGGATTGAGGAAGGTAGGAAGGAGGGAGAGTGCCTTCTCTGCATATTGGTCCTTATTGAGAATGAATGTCCTTTTGCCTTTTGTGAGCTTCTGTTAGCCTATATGCACACTGGAATGATGATATGGTCTTGCTTACCTCACAATGCGGCTGTTTGTGTAAGGTGAGGAATGTTTCTGAGACTTGCTTGTAAAGTTATAAATCATATGCACACAAAATCAGTATGCATCATCATTATTGTACAACTTAGATCCTGCTTTCAGGGAGCTTATAGTCTGGTCCTTAGTCGTAAACTCAGCTGAGTGACTCAATCCAGATGGAATAATTGTTCAATTGCTTATTTTAATTTGCTTTATAGATTGAAATATCCTGATAACAGCCTGCCTAACTTGTACTGACCTTACATTTCTTTAACAAGGCTATATCCTTGGTCTTCTTTAGTAATTTTTTTCCAACTTCCTCTGCCTCATCCCAATTAAACCTTCTCCTTTGAATTCAAAGCATGACTGGGGCAAAATTAACTTGAGAATTTTCCTGAAGTTTAATATTTTTTTAGTATTTTCAAGAAAGTCAGTCCCAAAAGGACCAAAAATATCTCTCACTGAATAGAAATAATACCTCTAGCCTCCAATAAGGTATATCCTGGGAGTCATCTCTAGCAATGGGGATTAGTCTACAGAGAAATTGTCTCCACTCTTTCACATGCCTTACATCATGAACTAGCACCCCAACCTGTTTCTAACCTGTATTTAATTAGTATTAAATCTTTAACCTTAGATTTGTTAAGGTAGTATTCATTTCTCTTTCTTATATTTTTATTTTTAAGAGGAAGGAAGCCAGCAGGAATGAAGGCAGACAGGAAGGAAGAAAGGAGAAAGAAGCGTCTTATATATTTAGTTGTTCATTTTAGTTGTTCCCTGCAGCCCCAGGCCAAGAACCTGGGTCTTTGGATGGTACGTGGCCTATACCCCAGACATAGGCTTAGTACCTGAGCCAGCAGGATATAACTTAGCTCTCTTTCTTGTGGAGCACTCCAAGAAGAAAAACAGTCTTTGACCAATTTCTTATAGCTTTCTGTCTGATTCTTATTAGGCTCACTTTTTACTTTTGTTTGACTCTGTGTTTCCCTTGAACTGGCTTCCAGACCTAGTTGCATAAATAAGGCCATAGGGTAGGTCATTTGATTTCATTGATTCCAAGCTTCTAAGCCAATCTTTTGGTTCATTTTAGTGTTGATTGTCTTTCTTTAGCAAGTTACTGATAGTGCACATCAGTTTCAGGAGCCCTAGACAACTTTCAGATTTGAATCCAAATGTAGTGGCACTATATAATCTTTGTGTAACAGCGCCTGTGATATCTTTGCCTATTATACTCTATTTATTATGAGGAAGGAAGATATGGAAAAACCTTGCAGTGGAAAACTCTGATCCCCCACTTCCTGATTCTATTTACTCAATGAAGTACCATACAGATACTCTTTAGATATGAAATGTGAATTTGACTACATTTCACTGGAACACTTGCATAGCCCATTACCAGAACTTAGTCCCAAGATTTCTAAGGATATAATTTTAAATAAGAGTTAAGAGACTACTGAAGAACACCCACTAAAATTAAGATAGTCTAAAAGTAAAAACTATTTGTAGCCCTTAACATGGAAAATTCCTTAAAGGAGCATGTCCTAATCAGATATACCCATTATGTGGTTAGACAGACTGATGAAAAAAGACAAATGAAAAAATAAGTCTATGGCAAATCAGAGACACAAAGTATGGACAATGACCTGGAAATCTAGCTTTTCAGAGTTCTCCAGGAGATTTTTGCATCCAGGGAGATTTTTGAACCATTGTTCTAGCCAATCTAGAAGGCCTCTTAGATGTCATAGGCCAGCCTATATTTTTATGGACCCAGATGACCTCTACAGTTAAACTTTGGGGTGCCCAAGTAATCAGAAGCAGCCACTACTATACCTAAATATCAAAGTGTCATCTGTCAGAACAATAGTTTTAAAACTGGGACATTCAAAGAATGGTTCTCAAATGTTTTCTTTATATCACATCTCATTTCCAATCTGGTAGTGAATATCTGTTTCTCCTGAGTATCTGGTCTACAGAACCTAGCAGGAGCTTCTAAAATTATACTTGCAGACATAGGATAATCACAATACAAATTATATATTACATAATTACTTTTAAGATCCCTGAAAAGATCACATTCAAAGCACAATCAAAAAGTGTCAGTGACATAGGCAAAAACAAATAGGACCTTGTTGGGTTTAGTGAGAGCCAATAAGATAGAACATCTGATTTGGATTTGTAATTCCTGTGCTTCTTCACCTTGTGACAGGAACAACTACTTCAAGGTCTTCTTGCTCTCAGAGCTCCTTGTCCCCTCTCCTTCCACCATGTGGGTTTCATACTATTGAGAGAGTGACTCAAGCAGTGGCAGACTATATAAATCCTTGTCCTCTTTTTGTGTGGCCTGTTGGACCTAACACTACCTACAGGCCATGAGCCACCCTTTTGGCAGGTTTCAGAGAATGTGTCAAGAAAATAATTACTGCAATACATGCCAAGAGTTTGGGTTTGAAGGCAATTAGAGGTCTGAAGTCTTAGTCAAATAACTAGGTCTGAAATGCAGGTAGTCAGTGTAGTCTCTGACAGAGAAGATTGGATAGAGAGAGAGTGATAATTGGAAAATAATACCATCTTTACAGAAGGATGATATGCTCCCTCTACCCAAGATTCTTTAAGCTAAAAAGAAGAGAGATTCTGTACTGTGGCATGTTTGGAACAAGACAATCTTGGTTTAGTCAATATCCTCTTTTGGTGTCTGGGCCCAGATTTATCTGGAGGCTTGGGTATTCTGACCAGGATTCAGGCTGTACCAAAGCTATTCTCTTATTCTCTCACCTACTCCTAAAGCTAGTAGAGAAGGTTAGAGATGGGGACATTTTCCTTTGACCATTGTGAGAAAGGCAACCAGCTAAAATGAGAGTGATGATATCACATGCAGTGATGCATGACCATGACTGAGGTAATTAACATTCTCATGCTAGCACTACTCAATAGAACATTCTGTGGTGATGTAAATATTCTATATCTGTATTGTCCAATATTATATCTACTGGCCATATGTAGCTATTAAGTACTTAGAGATGTAGCTAGTGAAAGGAAAGAACTAAATATTTTTTTATTTTAATTAATTTTTATTAGATGTGGTTAGTTCTTACCATATTGAATAGTGTAGCAATATTATTTACCTCACAGAAAGCAGCTTAAGGCATTTTTCTGATGCTCTCAAATCAGAAAGAGGAAAGATATGGGGACAGTAAAAGAGCCCAAAGATCAAGGGTACTTTTTATGTCAGCAACGTCTATACAGCAACCACCCCTTCTGTCATTACCTTGCTTCTAAACAGAAGACTCAGATAATCTTGTCAGGGAAAATCTTTGACAATATTAAGGAGCCCAATAGATACCCCATAGCTTAAAGCAACTAATTGTAAAAGGAAGAAAAGTAATATAAACAAATAGAAGGTTTTGCAGTTGAAGCTAAGAAATCAACAGCTCAAGGACAGATTGAGATGCAACTTCTAGATAGCATATTTTAAAGAGAATTAGGACATGTTTTATGGCATAGTACAATATGAGTCACCAGTGTCATCCAGAAGAAAAGTTGATATAGAGAATGTTCTTTATGCTCAGAATAAAGATTGGATTTTTTAAACAAAGTTGGCATGAGATAGAATAGATTGATTAGGTAGTATAGTAAGCATCCTATCATTGGAGGTAATAAAATACAGTAGTACTTGAGGATTATTGTCTGGCATATGTGCAAAGAACAGCCATGAAACCAGGGAGGCCAGTTAAGAAGAAGTGTTACATGACATCTGCCATGGCAGTTAGAATTCCCTTCCCTGTGACCATGCTTGGTCCACTATCCCACAGTTCAATGTATTAGAAAAGAAAATGACATGTCTGTGACTGTGCATCTTCTCTTTTTCTTCTCTCTAATTGCTGCTAAGCCAGTCAGCAGGTTAGTGACCACAAAACATGCTCAGCTTCTCTAAGGACACACCTGTAGCTAATTTTTCTATCTTTTTAGTTTTTTTGTAGCTACACCAAATGGCTGAGATATTTTTTCAATCTTTCACAGGAGTCATTCAATTGGGAATCAAATCAGACAAGTCAAGAAAATTGGATCAAGTGGTATAACCTTTAACAAGTAGGCCATACAAAGTCCCAGGAAACTGGAACTACAGGATTGTACATCTGTGACTAGAGGTTTTGAGAGTGATGTCTATAAGTTTTATTTATTATTAATAATACTGCTAACATTTACTATGAGCCAAGAATAAAGCAGCTTACATGAATTATTAAACCCTCAACAAAATCTACTAAAATTCACTTCATTTTACAGATGAGGAAAATGAGTCACTAAGAAAGTGAATGAGACTTGCCAAAGTTCAGATCACTTGTCAGTGACAAAATGTGATTTTGAGCCCAAGGAATCTGACTCCAGACTGTTCTTTGCTATTGTGTTATATATTTTTCTCTATATTGTACAGGAAGAAAGTTGTGGTGGTTATTTCATAGTGATTTTAGACAAAGTTCCCTAGAAATAGGTACTAGAGATGGTAAAGTTCTCTGGACCATGCCATGCATGAAGTTCCCCGCTGGGTCCTTGACTATTTGTATTATACAAGACACAAAAATAATGGTTTTAAAAAAGATAGGGTCTAATATATACACATGTCGATTTACAATGAAGCACACCTTAAATGTGATGCTTTGTTCCTTCAATAAAATTAATTAAAAAATAAAAAATAACGACACAAAAATGATGGAGATCTATTTCTCTTTTCACATGAATGTGTCTACATATAGGCATTCTATGATTGCTATAGAGTCATCTATATGTCTTCATATGGTCATCAAAGATTTGAACTCCTAGGAATACAGACCTTGTCCTTATGGTCCATGGTAGCTGCTAGAACTCCAGCCATCATATCAACATTTGAAAAATCAGAGCTAAGTAAGAGCCAAAGAAGGGCACATTCTCTTCCTTAAAATGGATGCTGAAAAGTTTTACACCACACACATACACACACACATACACACACACATATACATACACACATTATTAAACAGAACTTAATGAACTAGTTGCCCCTTGCTGTAAAGAATAAGAAATACAGGCTTACTCCATATATCATGGGTTGCATCTGAAAATCAGCTCCATTACTAAGTAGGAAGACAATAAATGCACATGATTTCACCCTACTTGTACTTTTGTGTTTTCCAGTGATTACAGGTATGTGGCAGCTGCTCTGGCTGTAATGAGAAATGTGACTCAGCAGATCAATGAGCGCAAACGACGTTTGGAGAATATCGACAAGATTGCCCAGTGGCAGGCCTCTGTCTTAGACTGGGAGGTAGGACCCTTACCAATGGGGGTAATGGGGAATTCAATACCTTAGCCAGAACTTCTCATATTAGCCAAAGATGGATAAAGAAGAATTAAATTTTAAAAGCAGCAGAAAGGATTTAGATTAGAGCTAGAACAAAACTTCTTGCTAGTGAGAATATTTGGGTACTTGAATAGTTTTCTAAGAAGGTTGGAGAAATTTTTTGGCAATACTACAATAAGAAAAGAAAGGTTCATCTTATTGGATGTGGCCAGAAAACAACTGTGTTGACTCCTTTGCCTTTCAAAACTCTTTCAAGTCTTAGAATTGTATCACCACCAGATGAACATTTGAATAAAGAATGTTATGTATTAATTCACTCTCAGAACAAAATATGTGGCTGGATCTCTGATGTAGGTCAGCTAACATACTTATTTTCCTGTTGGTGGGATCACTTTATCCTGTTATATCTACTAGGTCTACCAAGCCAACACACTCAAGACTATAACCAACAACTCTGCACAACCTGCAGACCAAATTCTGTTTTTTATTAACTGCTTTTGAAAAGAATCCTTGACAACCTTCCATTCCATTAGAAATGACCACAACTTCTGTAAACTCAGAATGACTTCTGTGGCTAAAACCACTAAAGTCTTCCCTTCTTAGATGCTCACTTGCAGAAGATATACATAGACTAACCAATAAATAGATTTTTTGCCTCTGTAATGTCACTGCTCCATTGAGGTTCTTGAAGTTTCTCTTCAACAGAAACAGAGCTGTGAATTGAAGGCCTTGTAGGTACTGTGTGTTAAATACACTACTTAGTGCTTGTTTCTTGTGCCTGCCAAGAGGACCAGAGTAATGACATTTCAAGTTTATTTCTCCAGCCCAAGTTGCAAAATATGACAGTGCATAGGCTTAATATAACCAAGTTGGGATAATCCAAACATGCTACCAGGGAAGAAGTGGCAGTATTTTTTAGTGCGTTTTATTTTTATTTTATTTAGTTGTTCATCTTAGTTGTCCCTGCTGGCCCCGGGTACAAACCTGGACCTTAGGATGTGTGTGGACTGCATCCAACCCCTACTCCAGCAGGTCATGCTTATGTGGCAATTCTAAGCCTCAGTATCACAGTGTAGAAATAGAACCAACTCCTCTTTCACTGACCTAAGATCAGATATAAATATCTTTAATTGAAGGGTAGCATCTTTTTAACATTTCAAGCAGTTTAGCACATTCCAAGGGGATTAAGAATCAACCTTAAGAATGACTATTCTAACCATTGTCCAGAAAAAAAAATTATTTTATTCTGTGACCTGTTACTCCTCATTGTAGATGGTTGACAAAGACTACAATTCTGATCATCTGACATATTTTTGAGTCTTATTTTTAGGATAATGTGCCCATAAAGAGTAGGAAGGAGCAATGATTCTTTGAGATGTGGACAAGGGTATGTATCTATATAAAAATACCCTCTTGCTCGTTAAAGGAAGCCATTACTGGCCCATAATTATTAGTTAATCATGAACTCTCCTTCCCTTGTGTCTAGTTTGTTCTGGCTAGTTGCCTGACCAAATGTAGAGATCTGGACCAAATGACTTCTAGTAAGCCCATCAACTCAAAAACACTTTGAAATTGTAGCTATTTGCAGGCTTATTTTCTTTACCCTGTTAGTGTTCTCTTAAAGTGTAGGTTCCAGTTGAAATTGTCTTCCTATTATCTAAATGTTTTCCTGGAAGACCTTCTAATTCCTTAATGTGCTCTGGGAGCCACCACGAACCAAGAATATCTTGAAATGTTTTGTACATCTAGAGAACTTCATTAACATAAATCAGAAACACTTTATTATTTAAAAATTTGATATCTCAGAAGTTTTTTCATGAGATTTTTATTTGGGATGGGGAGTGGGAAATTAAAAGGAAATTGTGAGCCAGAATAGTTTACTATCTGCCTCCTTAGGATAATCTATGGTCCTCTAATCTCATCAAAACCTAGACACCCCTAGCACCCTTCTTCTCAACTACACCATTCATTATATTTAAGAAAAATTCCTTGTGGTCTTCTTTTAAGACTTTGAGACTTGAATTTACTACCTCCAGAGATGTTGCCCTGTAGGAAACCTTTCCTCCAACAAGGCCTGATGGGTACATTTCAAAGGTGAGGCCTTAAGTATCATGTTTGCCAAATCTGATCCTAAATATTTAAAGAATGTTAGAGTCACCAGGGATTTTAGGAATTCTCACACAATCTGGCCATGCCCACTTATGTGTGCATGTTTGTGTACCCACACTTGCATGTGTGCATGCACACACACATGTTGTCATGATTGATGGTGGAAGACTGAGAAAGACTGAGAAACATATTCCTGATCAAGGCCACAGAGTAAGTTAGTGACAAACCAAAATTTGAATCTACTGTTTTATATTCATCGTATAGTATTCTTTTCATTGCTGCATGACATAATTTCCCAGCATTCTATAACATGAAGCCAATTACTTTCTCTTATGATACTGCAGAGACTTGTATTTGAAGTAAAGTGTCCAAACAAGATAGTTAGTCTTCCTAGGGAGGTGGGTAGATCCAAATCCCAGTAAAAATAGAAGTGGAGAGTGTGGACAGTTTCCCCCAGAAAGCAATGGGATATGGTCACTCCATGTCTTTCTGACTCTTTGCATAGGTGTCCCAACCTCACTGGTTCCCTGGTGTAGGTTCTGTATGTGTTCCACCTGCCTAAGCACTTTAACAGGCATTGAAGAAAAGACTGATCGGGGTTGTGGTTTCCAAGTCTTGTAAATCCAGAAAATAAAACTCACTTGCTGTCTCTACCTTTCCTCCTTTAGATGTTTGAACAACAGGTGTAAAAGGCATCCACATTGTAATTTCAACCTAACTTGTCAAATGAAAAAGAAGAGTCATAGGGGAAACTTTCAGACCTTAATCGCCCTTGAAAAGGGATTAGATGGAGGGTTGATGGTATATAAGCACCAATAAATCACAACATCTAGCTAGGGAGCAAGAATACTTGTATTATATACAGACTTGTCCCTACTTTAATTTATTCCATAAACATTTCTGGTCTTTTTGCCCAACTCCAGTTGCCAATCTTGTGCCTGCAAGCCTATGAGAATTAGAGCTCTCTGCTCTGCCTCAGGAATCCTGAAAAATCAAAGAATGAAAATGTCATTTATACCTCCAAGTGAAAATATCTTAGAGCAGTTTAGAGAAACAGTAGGAAGAACTTACTCCTAAGGACTGCAGTTTCTGAAACATTTCCATTTCTAATTTTTCTGATGTTTATGCTTGATAGAGCTGCCACCTTTCACTCTCATTAGAAGCCCTTGAAAGGAAGGGTGAAGGAATATATTACTGATAGCTTCTTTTTAATGTTTTTTTATCTGGAAATTTTTACTAGGAACCCAACTTTTCAACTCATATTTGAGAACTTGATTGGATATAGTTGTGATTTCTTCCTTAGGGGACCCCTCTTCTCATAGCCTAATTATGTAATACCTAAGGGCATGTTCCATTTTACTATTGGGCAATTGAATACAAAGGCACATTGAACATACACACACAAAATAACAAATGTGATGGAGGCATCAAAAGCATCTACATAAGATCTAAGATGAATTGATGAGGCATACTCCTAGGATCAAGAGATCAAATGTAGAGCTGAATGGATTTGTTATTTCCCTACCCCTCTGTCAGTATGCAGCATCGAAAATAAACTAAAATGTAAAGGATGGTATTTCCTTTGTCCATCTTTCCATGAACCTGCTGAGGCCATAGCCCTGTGTCAAACAATTGGCTTATAATTAGAATGGGGTGAAGTCAGGCAGGGCAGTATTTTCCTTTTCTATAAAGTTTGGGCTTCAGGTAAGGAAAGTGTCACAGATGACAGGAAAGTTTTGGTAATTTTTTTGTGGTCGGAATTTATTTAAAACCCATTTATTAAACACATATTTATTGAGTAGCTCCTCTGTGTCACACCTCATTCTCAACTCTGCAAATCATTACTGAAATGGTGATGTACCTACCCACATCAAATTTACCTTCCAGTAGAAGAGGGAGGCAATAAAAGCACAATATTAGTGATAAGGGATATGAAGAAAAGCAAAGTGGAGTACTAGGATAGAGTGATGAGTTATAGTTTTGATAAATTGGTCAGGGAAGTTCTCCCTGAGGAGGTGATATTTCAGCAAAGACTTGAAGGGAGTGCAAAAGTAAACCATGTGACTTTCTTTCGGCAGATCATTCCAGGTAGAGGGACTCACAAACACAAAGGGTCCTCAAGGATGGGAGCATGTATTTAAGGAATAGCAAGGCCATCAATGTGGCCAGAATGGAATGGAAGAAGAGGGAAAGTGAAAGAATATGAGATCAGGGAGATGAGAGGTCAGATATTATTATGGTGATACTTTGACTTTTATTCTAAGTCAGATGTACAGTGACATTGTAGCATTTTGAGGAATATGTGAAACTAGGTGACTTTATGAGTATCTTTTCTCTGTTGGGTCTTGTTATGGACATTGAATATGATGTGGCCTGGAATATCCAGTGGGAGAAAGTACATTACAGGCAGAGGAAGCTGTGAACAAAACTTTGAAAGATTGGAAGAGAACAGAAGGCTAATGAAAGGAAGGCATTAGGAAGTGATTGTACATTTTGGAGTAAAACAAAGAAAGGCAAAGGAGACAAATCTCTGAACACTGAGTTGTCCCTTTTCCTTTCATGAACTGATTTGATGCTCTCTAGTAGTCACATGAAATGGGTCAAGAAGAAACCATCATATTATCCCTGTTGTCCAAATAAGAAAATAGATTGAGAGTGGTTAACCTGCTATCAAGGACCCAGAATGAGTTGGTGACAGCACTAGGTCTATAACGCAAATTTCCTTAAATTTTTACCATATAAATAGTGCAAGGAAGCTGGTTATTTTATTAGTAACATTGACTTTGGAGGGAGTCTAGCTTGGATTCTGCCACCTTGGGCAAATTGCTTCCAAATTTTTCTGAACTTGGATTTGACAATAATAGCAATATATTCCTGTTTAGGGTTGTTGAGTGGGTTAATAGGGTTGTGTGGCACAGGATATAGTAGTAGTCAAAATAATAATTATCTCTTAGTAGATCTTATAGTGTGATATGGACTTTATCTTTACATATGTTACATAAATGTCCTCAAAACAGCCAAATGAGGTTATCATTCTAATTCTAAAGCTGAAGAAATTGAGACACAGAAAGGATATGTGAGTTGTCTAATATCAGTCAACTCGAAGCACACATATCGGTATATATATATTTTTTGATAGAGTTACATGTGGTAAGTACTTAAAATAGAATTGAGGTGCTCCTGGTTGGCATAGTGGGTGGATCAGATGATTCTGAGTAAGCCTCCTGGTCTGATGTTCCTTCCTTTAGCAAATAGTGCCTTTAAAAATTATCCTGGGGTGCACCCTGGTGGCCTAAAAGTGTAGTATACCTGGGAGCAGTCCCACGTACATCCCAAGCTTCCAGGTTCAAGACCCGTGGCCCGGGTGAACAACTAAATAAAAAATGAAGTGTTTCTCCCTCCTCTCTCTTCCTGCCTGTCTGTCTGCTCACCTTAATTCCTGCCTATACTTTTCCTTTAAAAATTTATCCTGGTCATCTTTTTATTGCATTGCTCCTTTTTATAGCTTTCTTTCACTTCCTACATATTCAAAATGGACTGTGGCACATCTTTCTTTACTACCCCAGGATGGAACATGGCAGACTGGTACCACTCTCAGAATTCCATTCCTCCAACAGGAAAAACCTGCTTTAAGGATTTATTCTTCTAGGCCCTGGCCTCCGGTAGTTCTGTGCCAATATGTGAACCTCTGAAAGATGAGTGTTTGCCCATGTTCCAGGTTGCCACTGAGGTAAAATCTAGAGTCACAGTATTACCTCTGAGCTTTCTTTCTAGGGTTTGATTATCACTAAATATTTTCACTGAATTTACCTTTACGTTCCTATCTGTTAGAGAAGAGTTATGTACTCAAGAACACCATTCCACCCACCCCTGTATTTGATCTCCTGGCCTACCTAGGCTGTCTTAATTATTTCTGGATGTGTTCAGGTCTAATCTTAATGTGAAGTTTTTGGGTCTAAGACTAAGATCTTAGTGTCACAGTATCCGGGCTAGATCCATAAAAACCCTCACACACTTCATTTAACAGCTGGAAAAACTAAAACCCAGAGAGAGGAAGGGACTGACCCTCCAGTGACTTTTTGGCCTGGATACAGTATAATATAGTAGCGAGAATGAGCATATATCTAAAGCCACAGAATTGGGCTTGGGTCATGGAACTCAAGCTAACTATTTGGGTAACTTTAACTGATTACTTTGACTTTCTCTACCTTGAACTATAAAATGAGAGCAAGAATATCCCTTCCAGGGCTAGTATTGAAACTCAGAAGAGAAAGAGTCACAAGTATGTAGCCAAGTCTGACCCATGTATAAAAGAAGTATAAATTTTCCTGAATTTTGGGTCACTGTTTTTTGTCCTCATCTTAGGCCCTGGAACACATGCTCCTATGCCATATTTTTGGTGTAGTTTTCCTTCACTGAGATGTAAGCTCCTTGACAACAGGGACCATATCTAGCTTGATATCTTACATACACCCTCATATGCCTCTGATCTAGCAGTGTTTCCATAAAGAAAGGGTCCTCCAAAATCTGTAGCATTGAATTAACTACAATTTAGGTTTCCTGTTTTTTTTGTGTGTCTGACTGTGTTGCAAAGAGGAAATGTAGATTCAGGTTTTATGGATAAGAGATTCTGAAAGTATGTTGTCATACAGTTTCCACTTCACTAAGTGGATTTTAATAAAGAAAAAATGATTTTAAGATGCTCAGTTAGAAACAGAAGAGGAAAGAGAGGGGAAGGAGGAGAGAGGTGGGCAGGGAGACAGGGAAAAAGAGAACAGGAACACAATGGCTGTTGGTGACTCCTGTAAGGAAACTTCCATAGAAGAACAACAGCAGTTTTGGGTGGTGATGGGGCTCCTTTGGCCTCAGGGTGAATAAGAGTTTATTTTCATTTGTTTGTTTTCTTTTCTGTGATTTTTTAAGGATGTTCAGAAATCCCTTCCTCTCTCCATTCCTTCTTTCCCATCAGATAATTTCTGCTTTCCTCCTCTCCAACTCGGTGCCTCTAGATACCTCCAGGCAGGTTATAAGACCAACCCTCTTTCCTGGCTGTCTCTCACTATTACGTGTCCTTCCCAGGGTGAGGACATCCTAGACAGGAGCTCAGAACTGATCTACACTGGTGAGATGGCCTGGATCTACCAGCCCTACGGCCGCAACCAACAACGAGTCTTCTTCCTGTTTGACCACCAGATGGTCCTCTGCAAGAAGGTAACCCCACTCCATTATTCCTTTAGGGATATGGGCAGGGAGTACTAGTTCCTCCCTTCTCCATCATCCTCAGGCTCCCAATAAGTTAACAAAAAGTAGCCAAGTAAAAACAGACAGAAGATTGATAGCAATTCCATATCAATATCACAGGTATGGTATGAATATCACAGGCGGATCTGGCTTATATGGACAGTGAAACTGATGTTCATACATTGGTTTTGGATCTTTTTTCACCTTTTGTTTATGTGGTGATCATGGTGATCATTCTCACTTTCTTCCATTCAGAGCTGATAACCAGCTGGCTTGCATAAGTTATTAAAATATTATAATATTTCTATTGGTTAACAATGGGTTCCCTGAGCACCTTTTCCCATTACCATTCTAGTGGCTCTGGCTACCTGGCTCCTTGCTGACCTAAGAACCAGGATATCTTGTGGTACAAGAATTTTCCCTTGTGATTCAACTTATTTCTTACACAAATTGAAGGATTCTCTACAACTCTCGACTATATTTTATTCCCACCCTTCTCTGTAATCCATTTAAGAAGAGGGCTGGCATTTGTTATTGACTTAGTTTGTTTGACTTAGCGTGAGTTTTAGTTTATTGCTCTCTTGTCTTTGCTAGGTAGGAGGGTGGAATTCATTCTCAGCATTATCTCTCCTTATGGGATACTGTTTATCCCACTTCTGCCCTCAGGTGAGAGAGTTCAGATGACCTTTATTTCCAGAGACTGGCTCAGAACATTTTGAGACCAGAGAATATAAAAAAGGAGAGAGAAACCAAATAATGCTAGAATGACTTTCTAAATTTGTTACAGCTCTCTCTCTTTCTCAACCAACAAAGCCAAATGGGTGCTCTTTTGGAAGTTGTGAAGACAGCTTTATTACACATGGGCCAGATATAGAATCTGAGCCCCGAAATACTTTTGGGGTATACTTTTATTGGTGATGGAGAGGGGGAGGTGTAAATTAGAATAAGAATTACAAATGGAACTCAGTTATTCATTTATGAATTCCTCTCACATGGGCAACACACAGGATTCACATAATTGCAAAATGCACATGGGGTTCCATTTTCAGGTGAAAAGAAAAAGTCCTTTTATCTAGTCAGTAGCTTCCAGCCAGTCTAGACTGCCAGCCCCTGATGGCTTGGTGACCACTGTTGGTCCACAGCGGCTAGAAACTGGAGGTGCGACTTCCTTTCTTCTGCAAATTCACTCACCTTTTCTTAGCTCTTTCTCCATGATCTGTCTCTATCCTCTTCTTCATTCAGTAGTGAATATATCTGAAGAAAAATGCTGAGTCACTAAATACCAGGTTAAAAAATCATTTTTTTTTCATTCCTGTACTTAAACCACACATTTTATTTTTAAGCCCCTTGTTCTCTATTTATGCTATATCTTGCTTCAAATATTTGTCCATTTGTCTATCACAGTGGATTGAAAGAACAAACTGAGCTTTTATTTAAACTGCCTCAGTGTTTGTAGACAAGTTCTGAATGTCAGATCTAGAATCAATAGTTTACCAGTTAATGGAAATACTGACTGTGTTAGTCTGTAAATGACCCTGGAATAGAGATTTTTATGAATCTGTGATGAGGTGGGGAGGTAGCTGAGACATGCTGATGAGATGCTTGGTTCATCCAGAAAAAAATTCTTGGAGAGAATCAATGAATTGTTGGGCAGGGATACAAAGCAAGTTTATTAAAAGCAGAAATAACTAGTTGAAGTTACATTGAAGGAATACAAACGTGTGTGTGTGGGACCTAAGCTGCCTACGTCTCACACAGGCAAGATGGATTCTGTATATATATATATATATATATATATATATATATATATATATATACAGGTTACCTGGAGATGGGGTGTGTCCTAGATTCAGGGCTGCTAAGCTGAGACTCCCCCTGGGGTCTCTTTCAGGTTTTGCCAGTTAGTCCACTATTCGTACATTTACATACTGCCCTATAGATTTCAAGCTATGCTGTCCCCTCATCATCTGGAACTTGGCCAAACACCCAGGTCTCTTCTTAGCTCCCTCAAACTCATTCTTCCAAGGACTTCTGTCAAACCAAGAGTCAAGATTTTTGAAGGATAATTTAAGAAGCTAGGGAAATTCTCAGCATATTAGCCATATCACCAATAGGCATGTTTTCATATTTTCTATTAAGGCATGTTTACTTTGACACCAACCAGTCATACAGAGACACAGAAAAAAAATTAGGGAAGCGGTTTACTTTAGAACTCTTCATGATTCAGACTCTGTTAATTTGTCAGTCAAGACTGAAATTAAGTAAAATGTGAAACAATTCTAGAAAGAAGTAGCAATAGGAAACGGGACCAGAAATGAGAACAGTAAATATTTAGCCAAAGGCTGAGAATCAGGGGAGTGAACTAGATGAATAGTGGACTAGTTTATGAGTCAAGGGGCAGTGGAAGACTAAATGGAATAATAAATCAACTCCAGGCCAACTACTAGGAACCAATGATTAATGAAAAAAACAGAAGGAAAGAATAGGAATTCAAGCCAGCCAAGATACCAGGATTGGAGAAACAAGCAATAGGATTTTTTTTAAAAAAAAGGAACATTAAATCACACAGAAACTCCCTCACATGGGTGCCTTCTTGCTCTAGCATGAACCATGGCCTTTGTTGCCAAGTAAAGCTAGCCCAAAGTCAGGGTTATAGAAAACAACTAATTCTACCTATTTGGGCCTTTTTTGGCTTTCTAATGTCTTTTTTATTTACTTTTTTAAAAAACATTTATTTTTTATTGTAGTAATTATCCTAACCATTAAAATGATTTCTTATGTATAAGTTCCCCGTTTCTTAGATTTATTTCAACACACCATGCCCTCCACCAAAGCATCAAGTGTTCTTCCCCATTGTCCAGTGGGCCCCACCACCATTTGCCCCCACCGGCCCCATTCCATTTTGGTAACCTCAGTTCTGTTGCAAACATTTCAGGGTTGGTTATGTTTTATCTATTCTTTTGTTTTGTCTATTCACATTCCACCTATGAGTGAGGACATCTGGTATCTATCTTTCTTCTTTTAATTTGTTTCACTTAGCATAATCCCCTCTGGTGCCATTCATGTTGATTCAAATGTCAGGGTTTTATCTCTTCTAAAGGCTGGGCAGTATTCCATTGTGTATATATATATGCCATATCTCTTTTATCTGTTCATCTGATATTGAGCACTTAGTTAATTTCCAGTTCTTAGCTATTGTGAATAGGGCTGCAATACACATGGGGATGCATACATCTCTGTGGATGAGTCCTTTTGTATCTTTTGGGCAGATGCCCAGAGTTGAATGATGGTATCATATGGGATTTCCATCTTCAGTTTTTGGAGGAATCTCCAAAATGTTTTCCATAGGGGTTGCACCAATTCGTACTCCACCAACAGTGCAAAAGTGTTCCCTTTTGTCCACATCCTCTCCAACATTTGTTGTTTCCAGACTTTTGGATAATAGCCTGTCTTTCAGATGTAGGGTGATATTTCATTGTTGTTTTAATTTGCATTTCCCTGATAGCCAGCAAGTAGGAACATTTCATGTGCCTGTTGGCCATCTGCATATCTTTCGCAGAAAAGTGTCTCTCCAATTCCTCCTCCCATTTTGATTGGATTTTCTGTTCTCCTGTTGTTGAGTTTAAGGAGTCCTTTTTACATTTTAGATATTAAGCCTTTGTCGGAAATATCTTCTCCCAGTTAGCAGGTTTCCTTTTGGGTTTGGCAACGTTTTCCTTTGTTGTGAAGAAACTCCTTAGTTTGATATAGTCCAAGTTGTTTATTTTTGTTTTTGTTTCCCTTGATGGTAGAGTTGAGTCCCCAAAGGCTTCTCTATGACTGATGTTATGGAAAGTCTTTCCTAATGTTGTCTTGTAAGAGTTTTATGGTTTCTGGTCTTTTGTCCAAGTCTCTAATCCATTTAGAGTCAATTTTTGTGAGTGGTGTTAGAGAGTGGTCTAGCTTCATTCTTTTGTGTGTGGCTGTCCAGTTTTCCCAGCACCATTTGTTGAAGAGACTTTCCTTTTTCCATTGTTTGCTTTTGTCTCTTTTGTTGTAGATTAACTGACTTATGTGAGTGGATCAGTTTCTGGTGATTCAGTTCTAGTCCACTGATTTGTGCCTCTGTTATTATTCCGGTACCATAATGTTTTGATCACTATTGCTTTGTAATATAGTTCAAAGTCTGGAAGTGTAATGACTCCAGATTCATTGTTTTTTACTAATGATTGCTTTTGCTATTCTGGGTCTTTTGTTGTTCCACACAAATTTTAAGATTTTTTGTTATATTTCCTAGAAATAAGCTACTTGGGTCTTTTTGACTCTAGTTTACCAGACCATTGGCAACTACTGTGTGATTTTTTCAAAGGCTATTAGCACTATTTACCTGTGTTTTTTTGTTGCTGTTTGGTCAGGAACACACAACAAGTTTATTAAAAGCAGAAACAGCGAGTTTAAATGCCCTGCAAGACAGGAAAGTTACATCAAGGGAATGCACATGTGTGTGTATGACCTGTGCTGCCTGTCTCTCATTCAGGCAAGATGGATTCTTGAATATATATGTGGGGTGTTTTTTTTCCTTTGTGGGTGTGTCCAGGTTAGCTAGAGTAAACCTCCTGCCTCATGTAGCTAGTGGTGTGTCCTAAGCTCAAGTTGTTAAGGTGGGATCCTTGCTCTTTGGGGTCTTTGCTCTTAGATATCTCAGGTTTTGCCTGTTAGTTTTCTACTCATACATTTTCATACTGCCCTATAGAAGTAGATGCTCGTTAATTTTAGTATTCCCTTATACCCAACAAAGAAATAGCCTTGTAAGCTATTTAGGTCCCCATCACTAGGTATACTCGAAAATAGTTACGTGCCAGAGATAGTATCTCTATTTGAGATCACTGGGCTTAGTTATTAAATTACCACCCAACTCTTAAGATTTTCTTAATTTCATGTCAATTTTGTAAAAATGTGTCCATTTTGTACATTGGAATTTGGGATTGTCTGAATCACTAGAGCAGCTGGAACAACTTGTAGTTTATTTCAGAGTGTGCATGTATGTGTATTGATACTTTCTAAAAGGGCACTATAGTAGAAGTGAAAGGACATCAGTGGTTTCTGTGTGATTCTCTAACTTTTGATGTTGTTCCTCTTTGTAAATTTTCTTTTGAAAATACTAGATGAGATACATTATCTTTATTCTTGTCCTCTATCATGACTAGATGGCTATCCCTGCTATTCTGCATCTTATTATCTTGTTATTTTGTTCATAATTTTTTTATTTTTATGAGGTGATTATATTGGAAGTTATTTTATTGCTTTGGGAGATATTTTCCCTTTTATTTTAATTTTCTCTTTTATTTATTTGTTCATTTTTTACGGAGAAAAGTGAGACAGCCTATTTATCTTTTCAGTCAAACATCCACAGCCCTAGAGTTGATCCAAATGTCACTTCTCTTATATCTTTTGTCCCCAGTTGTGCCTCTGGACATGTTCTCTTGTCCCCTGCTCAGTATGCATGTTGCTTTCAGCATTTTCTGAGAGGATCACAACTAAACAGAGTATAATGATGCTGGAGACAGGATTTTTGTTCAAGGAATTTTCTGCATGTGACTAGAAAGGAAAAACTGAAGGGCAAGACTTGGAGAATGAACTATTTAGAACAAATCAGAAATGCAACAGGTGGAACAGAGATGAGGATAGAGCTGAAAGAATACAGGGATTTAAAATCAGAACAGCTTGGTTCTAGACTCTACAGTCTCTTACTAACTTGTCTACACTTGGACAGTTCTTTTACCTTAAGTCCTTATTTTTCTGTAAAATCAGACTGATGAAAGAATTCATCTAAGGAAGCTGTGAGGAGAACCACCAGAAGTAGTGGGAAATAGTGGAGAATAGTGCTAAGAGTAGGGGTTCTAGGGCCACACAAGTGGACAACAATTTAATTATTCCCACATTGTATATGACTCTGGGCAAATTCTCTGTGACTGTGTCCCCTAATTTTGTAAAATGTGTATTGTAATGGTCTCTACATGGAATAAAGGTTGCAAGGGTAGAATGAGATAATGTAATTGCAATGCTTGGCAAATAGTAAGTAGTAAGTAAATGTTGGTTATTGATGCTATTACTCTATATGCAATGTTACTAATCATTCATTCAGTGAATTTTTTATTGGTAAGCAGTATATATAGTTGTTAAACAAGCACATATTTTAGAGCTGGATATCCTGGACTCCAAGCCCAGCTCTGAAATTTAGTAGCTTTTATTCCTGGGCAAGTTTCTTAATTCCTGTATGTCTGTAGTTTCTCATAAAATGGAGTTTTAACTGTGCTTATCTCGTATGATTGTTGTCATATTATTTAAGTTAACAAAAGCAAAACATTTGGTTGTCAAGGGACAAATGCAGAAGTGTGAAAAAGTATGTATGTATGTTGCGTATACATATACCCACATTTACTTATACACACAGTGGAATGCTATTCAACCTTAAAAAGGATCTCACATTTGCAACAGCATAAATTAACATGGAAAACATTTTAAGTAAAATAATTCACATGGAGAAAATGACAAGACTGTATGATCTCACTTATGTATAAAATCTAAAATAGTTAAAACAATAAAAAAGAGATTAGAATTGTGGTTGCCAGATCTGATAGATTAGAAGAAAAGGGGAGATGGCAATCCAAGCATAAAGTCTTTCATTTATTCAGCATGAATAAGTTCTGGGGAATTAGTGTGGAGCACCATGACTATAATTAGCAATACTGTATTGTATAGTTGAAATTTATTTGAAAAGTAGATTTTAAGTACACAAAAATGTAACTCTGAGGTTATGGATATGTTATTAATTTTATTGTGCCAATTACACAATGTATACATATATGAAAATATCACATTACAACTTAAATATATACTATTTTTGTCAATCATACCTCTGTAAAGCTGGGGAAAATATGATGCATTTATAATATAATATCTGACACATGATATATGATGTCTAAACTTTCTCTATTGCCATTGTTGTTATTATTTTGTTATTGTTATATACCCTAGATGCTAAAATATTGTTGTAAGGGAAATCCATTCCCAGCCCCATTTCTCTTACCTAGGATCTAGAGAGAAAAACAGGTTATAGCAAAGTAACCATGGTCTTCTATAGTCAGTAAGAGACCTTACTGATAGTAAGGTAGGCTGCAATTCTGAGCAGTTGCCAAATTCCCAAGATTCCCTTCTGTCATTTGTACAAAATATCCTGTAGTATCTTACTAAACCCCATGAATACACACTGAGGCAAAATCCAAACAAGGCTTAGGATGGCTTTGTCACCTTACCGTGTGCAGACACTGAGCAAGTTAGTCTCTATTGCTTTGTCAGCTACCTTTCCCCGGGCAGTCTCTGAATGAGGCAACATCAAATGAACAGATAAAATTAAAAGCTATGTAACAGAACTAATGCAACTCAGTATTTTGATGGGTAAGTGTCCTTGTATAAGAGTCTTCATAGTGAGTGCTAGCATTCTGAAAAGTGAAACCACAGTGACTTGAGTTGGAAATTTCAGCAGGGAAGGCTTCTTTGGGAAAGAAGAATGTGTGGATTTGATTTTGAAGACTGGAAGGATTTAAGAGGAGGTATCATTGTGGGAGGGAGGGAGATATTAGCCAGTGATATTGGTGAGTAGGTGGTAAATACTGTTTGCTGCCCACCACCATCACCCTTGACCTCAAATTTGCAAAGACAGTGGAGTAACGATATAAATTTAAAAATATTCAGAGTTGTATTTGTTCTGATTTGTTTTTAGTCACAATGAATAATTTATTTTGAAAGTTTAACTGAAGTAGGCAGTTTGAAAAGATCATGTAACATGCTTAAGAGCAAGAAAATTTAGAACCTTATTTATCAAACTGTATTTGAGCATTACAATAAGTCCCCTCACTTCAAAATTGAGTAGGTTGAGACTCAAATAAGTTAAGTGGCTTGCCCAAGATGACACAGTTAGTAGAATAAGCAGGTAGAACTGAAATTCAGGACTTTGAACTCAATTTATACTATTTTTACTGTACCATGCTGCTTTGTGGTCTCAGCCCTTTTATGATTAGAATTTTCAGAACAGTGGGTCATTCTCATTCACTCCTGTCAGATGCCTACACTTGACTTTATCACTATTCTGATGCCTGAAAACTCACATTCCACATTCAACCCTCTAGGGAGCCAGAAAGGAAAGGCAAAGGAGAATTTTAATAACACATCTCTCTAGCTCCGTTCCCTTGCCACAGAAGAATTCTCTACCTTTGTGTTAGCCTTAAATGCCTTTAAAACAATAGGAGGTTCAGTTGATGCTTTTAATGTAGCTCTAAGACCATGCACATCTTTTTTTTTCATTTTTGGAAACTAGAAAAGATATGAAAGCTGACAATGATTATAACATACCAACTCGGAAGAAAAGGAAGCTGTAGGCTGAAGTTAGGATTAGAAGGAGGTTGAGACTACTTGTGTTCTAATTAGATGGGCACCCACCTATCAGCTATAAGGTCCAGACCTGGCTTTCCAGGTCTATGTATTTTTATCATGTTTTTTAAGCCAAGTTTTAAGACTTTATGAGATCAATCTAGATTACATTGATCCATTATCTTCAGTTTATTCTACCTTTATAGTTAGATTAGCCTGACAAAACCTACTATTTTATGCATATATCTGTCAAAGTTTTCCTGAGGGTTGTGGAACTAAGTACATGGGATCCACCTTAACCTTTTGGCTAAGACTGAGCTTGTTCACTCTCAAGAAAGTAAAAGGAAGCCAGGCTCTGAACAGTCTTGGGCAACATTGGTCCAGTCTGTAACATCTGACCAATTCCTCTCCCTTAAACTTGATGTCAAGGGCATTCAATAGATCAGATCCCATATATACTGACAGCCTCTGTATATTCACAGTCATTGTGGGACTATAAAGAGCTATGTGTTCATTATTTTTAGCCAAGCAATTCAACACCACTTGTGTTTTCAATCCTGGACTTCATGATTGACAGAGCTATGTTGGGAATCCTTAAAGACAGACTTTCCCAAATCTATTGAAAAATTCAATGGACTATATACAGTGTGAAGAATTAGGACTTGGAATATGGTGGTCAAAAGCAAATCCTTTACAACTAGTCTGTTGCTGAGAAATGAGGGGTGTCATAAAATGCCAAAAGGGTAATAGTTTCAGCAAATTGTATAATATTAATAAAATTAAATGAACATTTCTGACTCAAGTTGTTAAAATGCCAAATACAAGCAGGGAGGGGTGAGAGTTGTCCAGGAAGGGACCCTGCTACTGGTAGAGGACATCTGTCAGGACAGGAATTATTGGGGCTTCCCTTGTCCAGACCCAGCTATACCACATGTCCCAACAGTAGGTGAGCTCTCAGAGTTGAGGGCAGTGCTGAGAGAATACTTTGAAAGACTGCTCTGAAACATACCCTGATGACTCAGACATTAAGTCTGTGACTCCAGCATAGTCGACCTAAAGCGCAAAGACCCAAGTTCATGATTTGGGCATGGGGGGAATACCAAATTGAACAAATGTATAAATAAAATACTTCTTCCTCTACTGTCCTTCTTTCCTGCCTCCCTGCCTACTTGTCTTTATTCCTACCTGCCTCTTAATAAAGAAAACTCTGAGAGACATTCACTTATAACAGTTTACATTCCATAGATACGTTGTTCATTTCACCCATACCTGTCTTTTTCTTATTTTTTAGATTTAGAACTATTTGACATTTTAAAAAGACATAAAAACAACATAATGAGTACCCATGTATTACTATACAACTTAAAAAATAAATCATTAAAAATGAAGTCTTTCTCCTCTTCCTCTCCTATCTTCTCCTCATTCTCCTCTACCTCTCTTCTCCTTTCCTGTACAACAGTCTGTGGTCACCTAGCTACTCTCTTTTTTTTGAAGGAAAGTTATAGGCAGGAATGAAGGCAAAAAAGCAGGCAGATAGGCAGGAAGAGAGATGCATTTATTTTAGTTAGTTGTTCATCTTGGTTGTTCCTCTCTGCCCCAGGTTGTGAGCCTAGGTCCTAGAGATACATGTGGATGTGCCTGCCTGAGGCCATGGACTTAATTGCTAAGCCAGCAGAGCATGCCACACCTAGCTGCTCTTAATACTCTTTATCTCTCTGATATACAGGTTTCACCATCCTGGTTAGAGAGATTCCTGAGTACACTTCAGGTCATCATAGGACTTATTTCATAATTTTGGAAAGTTTGCAATATTTTGGAAGAGGAAAGTCCCTGCTGGTGGAGTTTATGTGACTTAACTGTGTCCTATTTCCCAACAGCTGTCTTGCAAAGACTTACCAGGATTGATGTTAGAGTCTAAGATTGAGTCTTTGGGCATAGAACAGAGCCTTTCTTTAAAAGCATCTACTTAATCAACCTTTCATGGTATACTGTTAAAATAGCTTTCCCATATTTAGACTGGAACAACCCTGACTGCAGTTCTGAAACAATAGCAGTGTTAGTGTCCTACTGTGCTCATATGCCAACTTTTCTGGTAGTCATTCTCCATATACCTGCAACAAATAACTTGTTCTTTCTTCCTGCTAGGATCTGATCCGGAGAGATATCCTGTACTACAAAGGGCGCATTGATATGGATAAATACAAGGTAGTGGACATTGAAGATGGCAGAGATGATGACTTTAATGTCAGCATGAAGAATGCCTTCAAACTTCACAATAAGGAGACTGAGGAGATACATTTATTCTTTGCCAAGAAGCTGGAGGAGAAGATACGCTGGCTCAGGGCTTTCAGAGAAGAGAGGAAAATGGTACAGGAAGATGAAAAAATTGGTAAGTGACATTTTTCCAGTCTTAAGCTTAAGCCTTCTTCCTGAGGTGTCATAGGCTATAGGGATCAGTAAATTTTTATATGCAGTTTTTTGTGAGGGATAAAGTTCTGGTAAGACATCTGTGGCCTGGACAAATGTTGGATAACATTAATTTTGCCAATTAAAAGTCATTTCTAACTTGAGTCAGGCCAATTAGGCTTCCTGCACTAAGGTGACTAAACTGTTAGTAATAGTGGCCACTGGAACAGAGACTTCCAAGTGTTTAATATGTTAACAAATTGCTTTCTGATTGTGTACTCCTTATTAGAATACTTCAGATGTTAACTAAATGTCCCTGAGTATAGATTAGAAGTTAATGTGTATAATACATAAATAAATAAATATATATATATCAGAATCTTATTTGGCAATATTTATTTATTTTTTGAAATTTAGTTTTATCAAAGGAACAAAAGAACATTGCAGCATAACATTTAGAGGTTTTAGGTGCATATCACTGAACATCAACTTCTGTATATAATGCATAAAATTCACCACTACTGTTTCAATTTTCCCTTCACCAAGCAATTGATACCCTCTACCCAATTTGTCCACACTACCTCTTCCTTCCCTTAATGCAGTCACTAATTTGATTTTAGACTTAAATTTTATATTTGTTTAATAAAGCTCACTTGTTAACTTGCTTTCTTTGCATAACGCAAATGAGAGAAATCATGTGATGCTTGTCTTTCTCCTTCTGGCTTATCTCATTAAGCATAATTCTCTCCATGTCCATTCATTTTGTTGCAAATAGCAGGATTTTATCTGTTGTGATAGCTGAGTAAAAATATACCTCATTTTCTTCATCCATTTATCTATATATGTGTACTTAGCTTGTTTCCAGCTCTTGGCTATTTTAAATGGGACTACAATGAACATGCAGGTATCAGTGCAAATCAGTGGTTTTGTGTTTTTAGGGTGAATACCCAGACAGGTAGAACTGGATCATATGAAATCCCCATTATCAATTTGTGATGCATCTTCACACTGCTTTCTGTCATGGTTGCACCATTTTATACTTTCACAGCAGTAAACAAGATTTCCCTTTTCTCCATAGTTCCAATACTTGTTTCCATAATTGTGGATAATAGCGATTTTCAAATTTTGAGGTTATATCTCATTGTCTTGATTTTAATTTCCCTAATAACAAGATGTGCAGAAGCTTTTTAGTTTGATATAATCCCATTTGTTTGTTTTGAATTTTATTTCCCTAAACATTGGAGTCTTGTTCCCAAAGACATCTATTGCATCAATGCCAAGGAGTATTTTGCCTATGTTTTTTCTTTGTATTTTGTGACTTCAGATATTGTACCCAATTATTTGATACATTTTGAATTAATGTTTGTGTATGGTGTTTGGTTGTGATCTAGTTTCAACATTTGCATGTGTCTGTCCTGTTTACTCAACACTGTACATTAAAGATCCAGCCCTTGTTCCATTTTATGTCCTTGGCCCTGTTGTGGTAAAGCAGTTGTCTATATGTGTTGGTTTACTTCTGAAGTCTCAATTTAATTCCATTGATCTGAAAGTCTGTTCTTAATCCAAAACCAAGTTAATTTTATTGCAATTGTTTTGTAGAATAGTTTAAAGGCAGAGGGCATTTTACTTTTACTCAGAATTTTAATTTTTTTTTGCTATCCAGGGTATTTTATAGCTCAAATAAATTTCATGATTTTTTAATTTTATTTATGTAAAGCATGTCTTTGCCATTTTGAGGGGAATTGCATTACATTATATTGCTTTAAGTAGTATGATCATTTTAACAATTCTAATTCTTCCAATTCATGACCATGGAGTATCTTTCCATTACTTTTTTCATTTAACAATTGCTTTCAGTTTTGAGTATAGATCTTTAAATTTTTGGTTGTATTTATTCTATGGTATTTATTCTCTTGGTGAAATTGTCAATGGGATACTTTTCTCATGAGTCTTCTTTCTTCCTATTCATTATTTGCATGTAGAAATGCAAATGATTTTTAAAATTAATTTTGAAGAATGCCACTTTATTGTATTTATAGTTTCTAGTAGTTTTTATTGGAATCTTTAGGGTTCTTTGTATATTACCAGGTCATCTGCAAACAGTGATCATTTTACTTCTTCCTTTCAAAATTGTATACTTTTTATGGCTTTTCTTATTTAATTACTTCAGACAGATCTTTCAACACTATATTAACATCCTTCACTGTTCTTGATCTTAGAGGAAAAGTTTTCTCTTTTTCCTCATTGAATATGATGTTAGCTGTGGGTTTGTCACATATGTCCTTTATTATACTGAGATACATTGTGTCTATACCCATTCTTGTAGCATTTTTAACTAAGGGGTGTTGAATCTTACAAAATGCTATTTTTATCCTAAAAACACAACAACACTTATTTTCAGAGATACATGCACTCCCATGTTCACTGCAGCATTATTTCTAAAAACCAAGAACTGGAAACTATCAAAATGCCAATCAATAGATGAGTTAATAAAGAGGATGTGGTATATATACACAATGGAATACTATGAGGCCATAAAACAGGAGAAATCCTACCATTTGCAGCAACATGGATGAACTTGGGGAGAATTATGCTTAGCAAGATAAACCAAAATGAGAAAGACAGAAATTTTATGATATCACCCATATGATGTGTACAGAGATAGAGAACAAATGAGTGATACAATTAAACAATAGAAGACTTTAAAAATATAGACCATTAGTGGTGGGGAACAAAAGGCAAAATCAAAGTATGCAGAAGAGATGGGAGAGAGGTAGGGTGAAATGGGGTAAAGGAGATTAATTGTAAAGAAGGGAAAAAAGGAAACAGTGGTAAACCTATTATGCTATATACAGATATGAATTTGCTATTATATATACCCAAGTTAACGCTAAAATGTAATATCGCTTCAATAAACTAAATTTTAAAAATAAAATGCTTTTTCTGTGTCTATTGATATGATCATGCTTTTTCCTCAACAAAAGTTGATGTAGTGTATCACATTTATTCATTTCCATATGTTGAACCATCCTTGCCTCCTTGGAATGAATCCTACTTGATGATTTGCTCATATTTTGTTTAGGATTTTTGCATCAAAAGTCATCAGAGATGTTGGCTTTAATTATCTTTTTTGGTGATGACCTTTTCTGGTTTTGGAATCAGAGTAATGTTGGCATCTTAAATGGTGTTTGGAAGTTTGCCTTTTTTTCAATGTTTTTTGACGGTTTGCAAAGTATCAGTATTAGCTCTTTGAAAGTTTTTTAGAATTCACTAGTGAACCTATCTGGTCCTGCCCTTTTGTTATTGGGGAGATTTTTGATTACTGTTTCAATTTTCTTATTATAGGTAATCTATTCAGGTTTTCTATGTCTTCCTAATGTAATCTGCAAATGTTATATTTTCTGAGAATTTGTCCATTTTTCTAAGTTATCCTATTTGTTAGCATTTAGATGTTCATAATATTTTCTTATGATCTTCTGTATTTTTGTAGTATCAGTTATAATTTTTCCCACTTCATTTCTTATTTTATATATTTGTGTTTTTTCTCTCATCTTCTTTGTGCTTGGCTATGGGAATTTTTTGTCCATCTTTTAGAATAACTGGGTCTTTCTTGCATTACTTGAATAGTCTTTGTGATAGGATTACATTGTTATAAATTTCCCTCTTAGTTTTACTTTTGTTACATCTTAAAGGTTGTGGTAAGTTATGTCTTCATTTTCCTTTGACTCTAGATATTTTATTTTATTTCACCTTTGATTTCTTCATTGATCCAACAGTGTTCAGTAAAATTTTGTTTAATATACACTTCTGTGCATCTTTGTCCTCTTTTGATTGATTTCTGGTTTCATGTCATTATAACTAAAAAGATGCAAGTTATGATTTCAATCTCTGTTAATTTATTGAGATTTAATGTTTGTCCCAGCATGTGGTCTATCCTTTAGAATACTACATGAGCACTTGAGAAGCATGCACAGTCTATTGTTTTAGGGTGGACTACTCTATAAATACTTATTAAGTCAATCTCTTCTAATTGTCATGTAATGTTATTTTCTTGTTGATTTTCTGTCTGGATGATTTATTCTTTACATTGAGTAGGATGTTAAAGTTTTCTACTATTATTGTATTGATGTTAATGTCATTGTCTCCTTGAGGTCTGTTAACATTTACTTGACATATTTGGGTGCTTCTACGTTGAATGTGTGTGTGTTTATTACTGATTTCTGATGCATTTATTTGTATAATGACTGTCTCTTTACTTTTTTGGCTAGAAGTCCATTTTATCTGATATGAGAATAGTTCTTGCTGTTTCAGATTTTCCATTAGCTTGGAATAACATATCCCATCCCTTCACTTCGAGTCTATGTTTGTACCAATATCTTAAGTGACTATCTTGTAAATAGCATATAGATGGGTTTTATGTTTTAAATCGGTCAGCAGTTCTGTATATTTATACTGGTGAATTCAGTCCATTTTTATTTAAGGTTGTTATTGATATAAGTAGACTTGCTACTGCCATTTTACTTTCTGTTTTCTGGTTTTGTATGTTTATTGCCCTGTTTAAATTTCTGTGAACTTTTTAAAAAATAGAGCAACATCTTATAAGAGTGGTCTCATGATATTAAATTCCATCATATTTTGTTTGTCAAGAAAACTTTTATTTCTCCCTCATATCTATGAGAGAATTTTGCAGGCTCTAGTATTCTTGGTTGATAGTTTGCATCTTGGAATATTTTGAATGTGTTGTTCCACTCTCTTCTCATCGATAGACCTTCTTCTGAGAAATCTGATGCTATGTTGGTGGGATGACCTTTTTATACTACTTGTTTTTTAATGCTTGCTGCCTTTAATATTCCCAGATTTGGGAAGATTTCCACTTTATTTTCTTCAATATTTTCTCTGTTCTCCTCTCTTCACCTTGTGGTATATCCATTCTTAGCTGGTCTTTCCTAGTAGAGACATACAGCTCTCAAAGTGTTTCTTCATTCTTTTTAAAAATATTCAATTTATCTTTTTTCTTCCTCCATCTCCTTTCTACATTATTATCCTCCAGATCATTAATCTGTTCTTTTATTTGATCAGTTCATTCCTTACCTTTCTGTTGTACTCTTGCAGTCATTTATTTCACTTTAACCCCTTGCATCTCTGTTCATTCAAAGCTTACCTTAAATTTCTGTTTTTTCATTAATTACATTTTTGAGCTCATTGCCCTGTTTTGTTTTCTTGTACTTATTTGATCTGTGCTTCTGAGTTTTTGCTTATAGATATAATTCCCCATGTCTTTGAATTTGGTTTCTACTGAAATGTCATCTCCTTGCAATGCCATAATACCTTGAGATCTTGAATTTTTTGCTATTATTCTTCCTATGTGAGCTTTGGAGCTGAGCTGCTTATTTTTTATCAGCAGGTTTTAATTTACATATTTTACTCTTGCAAGCTTCTGTAGTAAAAGTCATTTGATGAGTCTGTGAAGTTGATTTCTAGGTGGGGTAGTGGCAAGCAGGGTGGTAGGGTAGACTTTGTGGTGGGTTTCAGGGGTCAGGGAGTTTGATCATGAGGCTGGCACAGAGTCAACCCTCTTCTCAGGGATCACTGACCTGAGTCTATACACTACAGAGTTAGAGCTCTCCACTGCTCAATTTCGTATCCAAAGGATTGCAGGAGAGGTGTTTTTTTGCCAGGTTTCCAACCATATACGGACTTGAATTCCTTTCCCATCTCAACTCATATTATTTGTGCTTCACTCAAGCCAAATGTGTGTGACACCACACATTCTTCACTCTTCCCCCTGTGATTCTTGAGGCTGAGTCCACTGCCTTGTTAACTCCAACCCACTGATTACCTCTGCAGCTTCAGCCACCAACACCATAGCTATGTGTATCTCTCTTAATCCACCTCCAGTCACACAAATACTTGCAACTCCTCATATGATCTTTTCCATGTAGTTGCTTTTGTTCCCCAAGATGCTGGGGTACTGTTGGGCTCCCTGCTGGTATCGCTTCATTAGAAAAAGGATCTGCCTATAAGAAAGTATTTAAAGCAAATCATAGAAAATATAACGAAGTCTAAAACTATGACTACTTTCATGATTTAGAACCAAATCGTATTAGTTGGCTTGACATAAGTTGTTCTCTTTTCTAGAGAGGATGTACCTCATAGAGATATTTTCATGCTGCTCCCCAACTCAAAGCACTATTTGGTATCTTGCTCTTGGTCCTGCCCTTTCTGGTATAAAAAGTACAAATGAGTCCTTTATGATACATAGTGTCTATCTTTGTCTCAATCTGAATGGAAGTAGAATTTTGTATTAAAACACCTATATATTCAGTTAGTAGAAAATGCCTCCAGAAAAATGGGTCTACTCATTGAGTCCTGGGGCAAATTGATTCTTTCAGTGCTGGAGATTGAAATTCCCAAGAAAGTATAATAAGAAAGACACTGCTTATCTATCTCTAATCTCTCTCAGGCCTTGAGTAGAGTGCACATTAATAACTTACTTTTAGTTTCATTGGAATCAGATTGCTTTTATCATACAGTCACTGCATTGTGATAGAGATTGGCACAAGAATGGGACTGGCTGCTTCTTCCAATAATAGATAGCAGCAGCTACCTACATTGCTTATGCTGTTAGAACTATGACAGAAATTGTCTTAGTGTGCTTTCTGCAGACCTGGATAACCTAGAAGAGGTGTGTCATTCCCTCTGTTTCTATCATGATGTCGCCCACAAAATGCCTTAATAACCACCTTTTAATAGAAAAGCTTTCAAAAATTACCTCCTGATGGGCTTATATTGATCTTTTACTTAAAAAAAGTAATAAAGTCGTTGGGGCCTAATTATAAGAGAAAATTACTGGAGGAAAATAATAAAAATACAAGAAAATAAAGTGAAAATCATATATGAACTAACTACTTAGAGATAACTTTCACAAAGTACTATCACCATTTTGATGTATTTCCTTGCCATATTGTTTTCTATGGATGGCTCTAAAAGCAAAAAGACCTAGGGTGACTAAATTTGTCTTCCCTAATTGTTGCCTTTTGCGATGGATTGATAAAATTTTATATCCTACTTTTTCACTTAAATTTATATTGCTTACATATACCTAAATAATTTAAAAATTAATGATTGTCAATTTACATAATTTTAATGTATTTTTAATTTCACTTTTAATTATAAAATAAATACATAACCATCACAATCAATTGAACACATAGAAGTATAATTAAGAAAGTTTAGTTTTCTTTTCCCTTTTCTGTCATTCTTATGGTATGCTTCTTTCCACACTCATCTAGGCTTATATAAACATATATTTACAATAAAACCTTTAAATTATAATTAAAACTTTTGCTATACATATTGCTCTAGCTTGCTTAAACTTAATTCATTGTAAGTAACTCTTCAAGTGAAGAATATAAAATCTATTACTCCTTATGTCAATCAACCTTCAGCCAAAGAAGTAGCCCATAGGAAGTGATGTATTATTATTAAGATTTATTAGAAGAAATTGGATTGTGTGATCATAAAGATTGGGCAAAAAATTCCCAATTTTTGTGCAGGTAGTCAAAGAACTTTTGAATTAATGGGCATAGACCAAAACCGTCATCTATAGACAGGAGATCATGAGAAATGCAGAATTCTACATACATGGACAGAAGCTGTGAGATAATTTCTTCTCTCTCAGGAGTTTACCTTGCAGCCCTGGCCTATTTTTGGTGGGAGTCATTCATAAAAACTATTGCCTTGAACTCTATCATCTGAAATATTTAAGTGAACAAGATAATAATGTTAACTGTAGGCTCAGTGTTGTAAAGCAAATCTCCAAAATTTATTCACATTTTGTCTAAATGGAAATTTATAGCTCTTGAACAGCAAACTCCCCATTACCCGCTCCCTCTAGCCTCTGGAAATCACCATGCTATTCTCTGTAATTTATGAGTTTGACTATTTAATATAGCTCATAAATAAAATCATGAAATTAATATTTATCTTGCTGTGGTTACCTTATTTCATTTAGCATTATGTCTTTCAGATTCATCCATTTTGTCACATATAGCATAATTTCATTCCTAAGTTCTTAAGGCTGAATAATATTTCATTGTATGTATATACCACATTTTTAATCCATTCTTTTGTTAATGAACATTTCATTTGTTTCCATATCTTAGTCATTTGGGAATAATGCTTCATTGAACATGAGAATATGGATATCTCTCCAAGATACTGATTTCCATTATTTTGGATCTAAACCTGGAAGCAGGATTGATAGATCTTTTGGTAGTTCTATTTTTAATTTTTATAAGAAACTCCATACTGTTTTTTATAGTGAATGCACTATTGTACACTCACAGCAGTGGGCTATTGTTTCAGTTTCCCCACATCTTTCTCAAGTGCTTATTATTATTATTTTTTGATAATAGGGTTAGAAAGAAGATTGAGGTGATATATTATTATGGTTTAGATTTTAATTTACATGTTGAAAAGTGTTAGTCATTTGTATGTTCCTTTGAAGAAATTTCTACTCATCTTTTGCCTAATTAAAAAATGGGTCATTTATGGGGTAATTTTTTATACTGAGTTGTAGAAATACCTTATATTTGGGGAAAATTAATCCCTAATCAGATATATGGTTCACAAATATGTTCTTCATTTCCATAGTTTGCCTATTTTTGTTGTTGTTTTTCTTTGCTATGTAGAAGGATTATAGTTTGATGTATTTCCACTTGTATACTTTTGCTTTACTGACTCTGCTTTTGGTATCATATCCAAGATATCTTGGTAATGACCAAAACCAATGTCAAGAATAATTTCCCTCTATGTTTATGTTTTCTTTAATATTTTTATAATTTCAGGTCCTATGTTTAAGTCTTCATTTAATTTGAATTGATTTTCATGATGATGTAATTTAAAAGTTCAATTTTATTCTTTTGTATGTAGATATCCAGTGTTCTCGCACCTTTAATTGAGAAAATTGTTCTCTCCCAATTGTGTTTTGTTGGCATCTTGCTGAAGATATACTGACAGTGTTTTCTGTGGTTTATTTCTGAGTTCATTGTCCTATTCCATTGGTCTATATGTCTCCCTTTATATCAGTACCATACTTTTAAAAATTACTATTACTGTGCAATGTAGTTTCAAGTTAGGAAGTGTGGTATCTCTAGCTTTGTTATTCTCTCTGAAGATTACTTTAACTGGCTTAGGGGTCTTTGTGGTTGTCCATGAATTTCAGGATATTTTTTATATTTCTGTAAAAAAAGTGCCACTGAAATTTAATAAGATTATGTTGAATCTGTAGCTGACTTTGGGTGAATGGACATTTAAAAAATAATTATTATTCCACTTGAAGAAAACGATAGTTCAATATATAGAAAGATAATGCTACTAGAATACACAATTCGCCAACACAATAAAAGGATCATATACCATGAGCAAATGGAATTTACTCCAGGATTTAAGGATGTTCAACATTCTCAAATCAGTTAATGATTACAAATCAGTTAATGATACATTACACTAAAAAATTGAGGACCCAAGTCACATGATCATTTCTATACATTCAGAAAAAGCATTTGACATAATTGACTACTTTTTCATATATAAATACTAACAAACTGTGTAGAAGGAATTGACTTCAACATAATAAATATCATATATAATAAATCTACGGCTAACCTCAAACTCAGTGATGAAAAAACAAATTCTTTTTCTCTCAGATAAAGAACAAGACAATGATGTCCACTTTCGCCATTTCTGTTTGACGTAATAGTGGCAAGTCCTTGCCTGAACAATTAGGCAAGAAACATCATTTTAAACAGAATGAGAGAGGTAAAATTATTTCAGTTTGGAGTTAGCATCATCTTATACATAGAAAGACTCTGAAAAAGCTCTTATAATTAATTAATTCAGTAAAATTATGGAATTCAGAATCAACATACAAAACTTACTTGTGCTTCTGTACAGTAACAATAAATTTACTGAAAATAAAGTTAAGCAATTTTACTTATAATCACTTCAAAAAATACAATATTTAGAAATAAACTTAACTAAAGAGGTGAAAGACCTTCACGGTTTAAACACAAAACACAAAACATTGCTGAAAGAAATTAAAAACAAAAATAAAAAGACATCCTTTGTTCATGGATTTGAAGACTTAATATTGTTAAAATGTTCATTCACCCAAAGCCATCTACAGATTCAATATCATCCTTTCAAAATTTCAATGGCATTTTTACAGATCAAAAAAATCCAATCCTGAAATTCATGCGGAACCACAGAAGACTGATCGATAATAGCTAAAGCAATTTTGAAGGATAACGAAGAGAGAGGTATCAGATTTCCAGATTTCAAAATATATAAAAAACTAGCATAATTGAAAAAGTATTAGACTGGAATTAAGACAGACATATAGACCAAAAGAATAGGAGAATGAACACAGAAATAAATGCCATGCATATGAAGTCATCATATCTTCAACAAGGATGTTTATAATATACATGGAGAAAATTATAGTTTCTTAAACAAAAGGTACTCGGAAAATAGAATATCCACATGCATGTAAAAAATGAATTTGGACTCCTCCCTACACCATGCATGTAGATAAACTCAAAATGGATCAAAAACTTAAATGTATTCCCTGAAACTGAAAAAGTCCTGGAAAACAACATAAGGAAAAATCTTGACATTGTTCTTGGCAGTGATTTCTTGGTTATGATGCTAAAATCATAGACAAAAAGGCATAAATAGATGGGTAAGACTATGTCAACCTAACATACTTTTGTACAGCAAAGTAAACAATCAACAAAATGAAAAGGTATAGATTGGGAAAAAATAAATTGGGAGAAAATATATGCAAGCCATATATCTTATAAGATATTAATTTTCAAAGTTTATAAGGAACTCCTCCAACTCAATAGCAAATTTCTCAATAAAAATTGTGGAAAGGAATTACAAAGACATTTGTTATTTCATTATTAGTGCTGCCTTTTGATATTTTCCTCCTTATGAAAATTTTTTGTTTTTTTTAATTTTCCTTATATTTGCTGCTTTTTTCTTTTATTTATTGCAAAGCTTATTTATCAGTGAAATTAGGTCTACTAATTGTAATACATACTATAAGAATTAGATGCTTTAAGGATTTATAACTGCAAAATTACAAAAATGAGAAAGAATAACCATCAAAAAGGACTATCATAGGCACCTCTCTCCTGTTTTAATTATATTATCTTTTTACTCATTATTACTTTTTCTTTGTATTTTTGCTTTTGGTTGTGAAGTACTTTTCTACTTTAAATCATTGTTTATTCAATAATTATCCATTTAATAACCTCTTATCTAATGTTGCCACCCTTTTGCCTCTCTATACTGTCAAATGCTTCTTTGTAGCTAAATCGCTGTCCACATTTCTGATCACATTCTTTTTTTTTGTTTTGACTTTTGATACATCTTGCAAAAATTACTCTTCTAGAAAAGTTGTGGTAATTTATATATTCAAGAAATGTTTTTGTTTCTCATAACAATAATTTATTTTTTATGTTACAGGCTTTGAAATTTCTGAAAACCAGAAGAGGCAGGCTGCAATGACTGTGAGAAAAGTCCCTAAACAAAAAGGTAATGCTGCTTTAAACAAGTTCTCCATCTTCATCCCACTCATTCTCTTAAATGGTAATTCATAACCTATGGACTTGCATATTCTTAGGCTGATTTCCATGCTAACATCAAATTAGGGTAGTGGACAGTGTCAGGGTTTCGATGTGTCCCTTATGACAGATGGTAAATGGTCTTAAAGGCTGACACTTAGGAATGAATGGTATAAAATAGTTACATTCAAAGTTAGCTCCTTGAGTACAGGGGAAAAAGTCTCTTTTTACTTTTATGTAAATAGAAGAGAGAAAAACTAAGCTTTACTAACAATTTATAGACAGATGGGCAATAATAAATGTGTAGAATTTATTAATACAAATAAATATGTTAGCAAGATATGCACAAATTTCTTTAACTGTTTAGGGGCATTTGCCAAATCAGAAGGCCCAGGTTACAGAGAAGAACTTCAAAGTGAACTAAGACATAATATTAATATAATAATTCTCCCTCTTTCTCTGAACCATAAAATATTTTTTAAATATCTTGAGAACCAAATTATATATGAAATAAAACTTTGATTCCTTTTTTCATTAATTAAATGAAATTAAAATGTTAATTATACAATTCAATTGTACAGCCTTCTGTTTATTTCACAGCTTATTTAGTTCTAGTAATTTTGTACATTTGTTTTTATTTTGTTTTTATTGTATCCTTGAAAATAGAGATATTATAAGCTTAATTTTCCAGATAAAAAAGATGAATAAATTCAAGGTAAAGAAACTCTGAACTTAAGTCAGCCTCGCTCTGAGTCTACTGCTTTTTCCTTCCCATCTCAGGATTCTGTTGATTCCTTATTCTAGTGGTGAAAACTAACTTTTTTGTCATATCTCAATTACTGACAGACACTTCTATTACTGACAGCCACTTTCTTTGTCCCCAAGTGTGGGTAATCATAATAAGACCTCACTTTCCCTAGGCTTCTCAGTGGGCTCTCAGATTCAGATGACCATAAAATATGATCAAATTCAGCTTGTCTAAATTCCAGCAGCTACATAAAGCACCCTTAATTATTCCCTGTTAAGCTCCATTTCATTGAGGAGACCAAGAATCTGTGAATATATGATTTCCAATTAAGGAGTGCTTCTAGTTGGTACCCCTCTGGATTGACACAGTATTACTGTCAGTTAAGTATATGATCTATGCGAACAGGAGAATCCTGTGAGAGAAGGTATAAAATGATGAGCAGAAAACAGCCTCAGAAATCTGAAGAGACCTTAAAAACTGAAAAGGGTCTACTGCCCTAGCAGCCTGCCTCTTTTCTCCAGGGTCTCTCACTTCCTGAGTTTCTCTCTTGTATTTCCTTCACTATTCCTACCATACTAACTATTAGAGGATGGTGCCTCTTTATCTCATGTCAGATTCCCTCAAACCTATCTGAGAATTTGCTGGTCATTTCACCAAGAACCTTAAAGTAAATGAACTTACAAAATGACCCAATCATAAAATAGTCCTGCTCACTCCTATCAAACCTTTATGTCAAGTTTTTCCCTACTCTGTCTAGTCTTTAGGCTATCCCATTTAGGTCCTCTCTTGTCTCCTGGTGTCTAAGCACTGAGTAACAGTTTTCTACCTTAACAGCAATTCCAAAAGTCTTCAGGAAGCTCTTATAGTTTTAAAACTCCCAGAAATTCTATGATTCTTATTCTTTATTTCTATTTTAGTATTCAAGACTCTCCTAAGCAGGGGTATGGTTACTAATATATATTGAGACCCAAGGGTACAACACATGTAGTGATTTTTAAACTTAGGTATTCACTAGTTATATACATGAGAAGAACAGAAAGGGAATTATTTCAGACACCCATGAAAACCAGAATCCCTAACTCTTCCAATGACCCCTTACTGGAAGTAAGGGGGAACACTGATGTTAAGATTTAGTTGTATAGGTAATTATTCTAGTGTCCTTTTCAACCCCATCTGTAGTGCTTGGGACCTTATCGGTCTACTGTTCTGGTGGAGGGGAAGTTTGTTGAAAGAAAAGCAGAGAGGATAGGACCTAATTTCATGGAAAGCTTATTCACTTTACTCAGGCCTTTTACACAGCTTTGATTCTGAGAAGCAAGATGTAACTTTGTAGGAGTTGTATGCTAATTCCTAGTTCATTGACCTATTTCAGTCTGTCATCCTGCAACTCCCCAAGGTCATGAGCACATGCCTTATCTCCAGAGGTTTTAGATCCAGTTCAAAATCAAATGAGTACCTTAGAATGACTAAGAATATCTTGAAAATAAAAAGCAAAGTTAGAGCAATCAATCTATACTGATCTCAACACTAATCATATAGCTACAGTAATCAAAAGAATGTGGTGTTGGCAGAAGGACAGGTAAATGTGATCAATGGAACAGAATATGAATCCAAAAACAAACCTACATAAATATGCTCAACTGGTTTTATATAAAGCTACAAAACAATCTTGGAAAGATTGTCATTTTAACAAACAACACTAGAGCAATGAGACAAAAATTAAAAAGAACCTCATTCATATTCTATAGAACCTAACTCAAAATAGTTAATTGATTTAAACAAAGATATATGACTATCAGAAAAAAACTGGAGAAAAATTTCATGATCTAGAACTAGGCAAAGAAGCTCTTAAGCTAGACACCAAAATCTTGAAACAAAATGGAAATATTAATAAAATGGACTTTATCAAAATAGAAAATTTTGCTCTGTGAGAAACCATGCAAAAAGGATGAAAAGAAAAGCTGCAGGGCAGTAGAAAATATTTGCAAACTGTAGCTGACAAAACACTTACAACTAGAATAATAAAGAACGTTCAGAACTCAACAGCATATAACTGCACACTTCAGTTATAAAATGGCAAAAAGACAAAAAAATTACTGATTAAGATATATCAATGTCAGTTAAATACATGGAAAGATGTTCTATATGGTTGATCATTGGAAAATGTAAATTGAGTCATAATAATATATCACCACATTGCTATTATAGATATTAAAAAAACAGTGATATCACCAAATACTGTCAAGGATGCTGAAGAGAATCATTAATTCCTTAATAGTAATGTAAAATGATTCAATCACTCTGAAAAATAATTCGGGAGTTTCCTAAGACACTAGACATACAAATAGCAGATGACCCAGTCAGTACATCCTGGGCATTTATCCCAGAGAAATGAAAATGTATTTTCACAATAAAAATCTCTAAAAACATTTATAGCATACGTGGTCATATAGACAAAACTAGAAATAACTCAAATGTTTTTCAAGTACTGAGTAACTAAGCAAACTGTGATATATTCATATCATGGGCTATTATATAGCAACAAAAAGGAAGCCAGCACTTGGTATATGCAACAAATTTGGTGAATCTCCAGAAAGTTATGCTGAGTGAGAAAAGCCAAACCCCAAAGGTTGCATATTGTATAACTCCATTAATATAATATTCTTGAAATCATATAATTTAGAAATGGGTAACAAATTAGTGATTTCTAGATGTTAAGGAGGGGATGGGGAAAGGAAATAAGTGAGTGTGGCTATACAAGATTAAAAAGAATCATTCTTGTGATGATAGAAATTAAAATGGTCTGTCTCTTTACTGTGTCCTACTTCCAACAATGTCAGTATTCTGACTGTAATATTATACTATAGTTTCATAAAACATTGTCTTTGGAGAAACTGAGGGAGAGGTACAGAGCTCATGTCTTTATTTTTTATTATAATTTCATGCTAACCTACAATGACCCCAAAATAAAAATTTTAATTAAAAATTAAAATGAGACCTCCCCAAACTCACTTCATAATATCTGCATATAATCTATGAAAAAATTAATATTATTTTTAGTGACATTGTTAAGAAACTATTCTTCCATTTTTATAATATCCTCTAAAGGCCAATCACCCACAGATGAGACTAGAGTGTTTTTTGAAAGTCCAGGATTCCATCAGATAAATTCTGTAACACCATTGAAGAAAATAAAATCCTGGGTTAGATATATAGTAGAGGTCATTCAATAAATACTGAAGAGGTGACTGCTTCAAATGCTATAATAATAATCTAACACTATAAGAAATATGAAATATCAATGAGACGTGGCTTCACCAAAAGAGCACAATCTTCCAGAAACTGACTGAAAAGACATGGAAATATATGGGAAATTTATGATTTGTATGATAAACATTTCAAAATATTTCTTTTAAGGGAGTTAAATGAGCTATAGCAAAGCCCAGTGAGATGCATCAGAAAAAACAATATAGGATAGCTTTATCAGAAAGATATAAGTAATAAAAAGAACGAAAAATGATACATTTTAAGAATATGATGAAAGAATAGAAAAATGCAGTACAGAATTGAAACAGTAGATTTTAACCAAGCTGAAGAATGACTTATAAACTTGAGGACAAGCCATTTGAAAGTATCCAAAGAAGAAAAAGGACAAAAAAATAGTGAATAAAACCTATGAAATTCACTGCACATCTCAAGAAAATCTATGTACATGTTAGGGATGTGCAAGATGAGAAGAGCAAAAGGGGCAAAAAGCTTATTTAAAGAAATAATGTCTTAGAAATTCCAAATTATGGGTAAATATTTGCAAATCCAAGTTTACGGAGCTCATTAATTTCCAGTTTCAACCTAAAATGATCTACCCAAGATGCATTATAATAGAACTACATAAAATCAAAACAGAGATGGCTAAAAGCAGCAGAAGAAAAATTTCTAATGTATAAAGGAAGCCCTCTAAGGTGATCAGTAGAAACCTAGCAGGACAGAAAAGAGCAGGGTGATATACTCAAAGTTTTGAGAGAACAGAAACCTGCCAACCATAAATACTGTACCTGGGGAAGTTGTCCTTCAGAAATAAATAAGAAATACTTTCCAGAACAAAACAAGGAAATAAACACAAAAGCTGAGAAAGTTCATAACTACGAGACCTGACTTACAAGAAATGCTGGAAGGTGTTTAAGCTAAAATGAAAGGAACACTAATTAGTAATATAAAATATAAACACACTGGTAAAAATAAGTATGTCATCTAATTCAGAATACTCATGCTAATCACTTATGTCTACTATAAGAGATGAAGGAACAAAGGAAAAATAAATTAAGTACAATAATTTGCTAATGGATAACAATAAAAATATAAATTGTTTCATCAAAAACTTGAAACGCGTTGATAGTAGTAAAAGTTTATTTCTGTGTGTGATTAATATTAATTTATTATCACAATAAAGTAGGCTTGTAAATTTAAGACATTTTGTGTAATCAAGAAGATACAACACTTGTAAATGTACATGCATCCAGCATCAAAGTACCTAAATATATTAAGCAGATACTAACAGATCTGAAGAAAAACACACGGTATAATAATAGTGGACTTTCATGCTCTAACTTCAACAATTGATACATCGCTTAGGCAAAAAATGAATAAGAAAATTTTGGACTTGGAATATATTTAAACTAAATGAACCTAAAAGACATGTAAGGGACATTTCACCCAATACCAGATATAAGAGGATATAATGTGTTATGTAACAAAACAAGTTTTAGGAAATTTATTATGATCAAAATGTATTACTTATCTTTCCAACCACAATGGTATGGAACTGGAAATAAGTAATGGAAGGGAAACTGGAAAATTTGTGTATTTATGAAAATCGCAGAGCACACTCTTGATCAACCAATGAGCCAAAGAATTGATCAAAAGGAAAGTTAATAATAACTCAAGACAAATGAAAATTGGAACATAAAATAGCAAACTTATGAGGTGCAGTAAACGTAACTTGAAGAGTTAACTTTATAGTGATTCACACCTAAACTTGGAAAATATAAATATTTTAGTACATACTTTTTACTACACTTCATTTAAAAAGAACAAGAAGAAAACAGCCAAAAGTTAGCAGAAGAAAGGAAATAGCAAAGATTAGAACAGAAATAAGTGAGAGGCCAGAAAAAATAGAAAGAGATAAATGAAAATGAAACTGTTTGCTTATATATACAAAATTGACAAAATTTTAGCTAGATTAATTATGAACAAAGACCCAATAATTAAAATGAGAAATGATGCAGGAGAGATTACAAATATTATTGCATAATTAGATTCATTAGAGAATGCTATGGACAATTAAAAATCAATAAAACAAAGACTCCAGAATCATTTAAATCTATTTAAAACATTTAGCAAGATTACAAGGTGCAAAATAGCATAAAACAGCATTTTTATGCACCAATAGCAAATTAACTTTATAACCTGTGTTTACTTAAAAACAATTTAGTCTTAAGCTCATTTTAACAAATCACATTTTACTCTTCTCCTCCCCACATTTTTGAAAAAGAAATGAAGAGAAAAATCCTTATTAAGCATCAGAAAAAATAAAATATCTAGAAATAAATTCAACCAATGAAATAAAGAATGTGTGTACTGAAAAGGCTAAGCTATTTATGAAAGAAATTTGAGAAGGTTCAAAATGGAAGATACACTATGTTCCTGGATTGAAAAAAAATTACTGCTATAAAAATTTTCTGCCCCAAATTTTCTATCCCAAACCTACTATAGATTCAGTGTATTTCCTATCAAGATTCCAATGGCATTTTTTTGCAGAAATAGAAAAATAGAATCTTGAAATGTGTATGGAACCACTGAATAACCAAATAATTCCCAATAAATAACAAATCTGGAACCTTCAAACTTTCTGACTACAAGCTATATTGCAATGCTATAGTAATCAGAAAACAAAGACAGCATATAAGACCCAATAGATAACATCAAATGGAACTTTTATCATAGATGTCCCTCAAGAAGAAGAGAGAGAGAAGGGGAAACCTTATTTGAAGAAATACCAGCTGAGAATTCCTCTAACCCGAGGAAGGAAACAGACCCCAAGGCCCAGAAGCTAAATGAGTTCCAAACAAAAGAAACCCAAAGAAACTTACACAAAGAGATATTGTCATTAAAATGGAAAAAAAAACAAGATAAAAACTCTTAAAAGCACCTGGAGAAAGATGAATTATATACTAAAGACTGTTGGTAGATTTCTCAGCTGAGACTTTACAACCTAGAAGGGAATGGCAGGATATATTCAAGGTGAAGACTTCCAACCAGAGACAATTTACTCTGTTAGATTATCAAGTAGTTTTGAAGGAGTGATAAATAATTTTACAGACAAACAAAAGTTAAAGGAATTCCTCACCAAAATAAAACTCACATAGATACAGCAAAACATCAAAAATAAAATGTTGGGAGGAGGAGAGTAAAATGTGATTCCTTAGAATGAGTTCAAGACTAAATTGCTTTTAAGTAAACACAGGTTATAAGCATAGACCCATTTTATGGAAAGGCCAGGGTAACTAAATATCTTAAACCCACAGAAAAAAAAACAAAGATAAAAATGAAACTAGAAACCAGACAGCATAATGCTATCAAAGAACCTAACGAAATAAGAACAGCAAAGGGACTATCTGCAATACCACCCACAAACACTTAACAAAAATGCAGTTAAATGAATATTTATCCTAAATGTTAATGAACTAAATACTCAAAAGGCATAGAGTGGCCACATGGATTAGAAAAAAGAAAAAAATAACCCAACTTCATGCTGCATGCAGGAAACTCACCTACATTCAAAAGAAAAATTTTGCTCAAAGTCATTGTTTGAAAGACAAAACTGCATCTAATGGTAACTTTAAAAAGCATGACTGCTACACTTCTATCTGATAAAATAGACTTCCAACTAAAGAAGGTAGAAACAGAAAGGGATGGTCATTACGTAATGATTAAGGAGTCAATCAAGCAACAAGATGTAACTCTAATCCCAAATGAAGGCACATCAAACTACATAAAGCAATTATTAACAAAACAGAGACATTGACAGCATTGACAGACAATAAATAATAGTAAGGGCCTTCAGCATCCCACTTAAAATAAAGAACAGATGAACCAGGTAGAAAATTAACAGGAAAACCAGTCTTCAATGTCAAAAGAGCGCAGATAGGTTTAATAGACATTTAATCAGACACTTCATTAAGCAAATGCAGAATTCACACATTTCTCAAAGATACATGAAACATTAAAAAAGTCCATATTTTGGAAAAAACTTCTCAAGTTTACAAATAGTGAAATCATGCTAAGCATCTTCTGATCACAATACCATAAACTGCATAAACTACAAATCAATGACAGAACAGCTGGAAAATTCTAAAATATGCAGAGGCTAAATAACATGCTGCTCAATTATTCTTGGGTAAAAGAGAAATCAATATAAGCTACCAGAATTTATAGGCTGTAGCAAAAGCAGTACTAACAAGGTATTTTATAGCATTCGAAGTCTACCTCATGAAGCAAGAAAAGTGCAAATAAACAATCTAACTCTAAATCTAATGTAACTAGAAAAATTGAAATATGAAGTCGAAAGTAAATATAAGGAAGGGAGTGATAAAAATTCTAGTAGAAATAGATATAACAGAAACAAAAAATGAAAATGACCAATGAAACCATAAGTTGATTCAATAACAAAATAAACAAAATACACATACTTTTGGCTAACCTCCCTAAGAAAAAAGAGAAATATCTAATAACTAGAATTACAAATTAAAGGGGAATATTGCAACAGATAGTTCATAAATACAACACATTATAAAACACTACTATGAACAACTATATACCAATAGATTGGACAACCTCGAAGACAGACAGGTGTTAGTAACACACAGTGTACTAAAACTAAATTAGGAATAAATAGATGACCTCAACTGACCTGTCACAAATAAGTAAATTGAAGAAGTAATAAAAATCTCCCTAAAAGTAAAACCACAGGATCAGATGACATTACTATTGAGTTCTACCAAACTTTCAGAGATTAATAATGTTTTTTCTCAAATTCTCCCCCAAAATGGAATAATTTCAAGTGCTTTCTATTAGACCAACATTACACTGGTAACAAAAGAAGACAAGGAAGTCAATATTATTGAAAATTGCAGACCAATAACTCTAATAAACGTAGATTCAAAAAATAATCAACAAAGCACTAGCCAAACAAATCCAACAATACATCAAAAGAATCATCCGTCATGACCAAGAGGAATTTATCCAGGAGATGCAAGAATGATTCAACATAAGCAAATATTTAAAATAAAAGTAAGAGAAAAAACCCATATGATCATATCAATTAATGCTGAGAAGGAATTTGACAAGATGCATCACCCATTTATTATGAAAACACTGCATAAAACTGAGTAGAAGGAACATACCTCAAAATAATAAAAGCTATATGTGATAAGCCCACAGTCAATATCACATTCAATGTTGAAAAACTGAAAGAGATTTCTCTAAGATCAGGGTTGAAACAGGGCTGTCCACCCTCATCACTAATATTAAGCACTGTACTAGCCAGAGAAACTAGGTAAGAAGAATAAATAAAAGATATTCAAATTAAAAAAGAAGTAAAACTTTCACTATTTGCAAATGACATGATAATAGATGTAGAAAACCCTAAAAATTCCAATGAAAAACTATTAGAATTAATCAATGAGTACAGTAAACTAGCAGGTTAAAATGTTATAACCAAAATGTGTTATATTTTTATATGCAAACAATATGATGGAAGAAATGAGATCAAGAAATCTATCCCATTACAAAAGAAAGAAAAATAATTACATATTTGAAATATACCTCATAAAGTAGGTGAAAGACCTATACACCGAAAACTATAAAACTTTGTTAAGAGAAATAGAGGATGATACAATGATATAGAAAGATATTCTGTGTTCATGGTTGGGAATAATTAATATTGTTAAAATGATCATCTTATAAATCATTATACAGATGTAATGCAATCTCTATCAATATTCCATTGGCTTTATTCAAGAAAATAGAACTAAAAACTTAAAAAATTTCTATAGAATCACAAAGATCCCAAATAGCCAAAGCAATAGTCAAAAAAAAGTGGAGCTATTATGCTCCAAGATTGTGATCTGTACTACAAAGCCATTAAGATTAGAACTGTATGTTACTGGAATAAAAACAGAAACACACATCAGTGTTATTGAACTGAATCACTAGTCTCATACTGTTCAGTTGAAGAAAGTAAAGTCTTTTCAAAAAATGGTGTTGGGATAACTGGACAGCTACATGCAAAAGAATGAATCTAGACCACTCTTTAACACTATACATAAAAATTAGTTCAAAATGGGTTAGAGATTTGGATGTAAGACAGGAAAATATAAAATACTTATAAAAAGCATAAGCAATATGTTCCAAGATATTAGCCTTAGAAAGGTCTTTGCAGATTCAACTCTAGCAGCAAAGGGAACAAAAACAAAAATAAATCGTACTTTACCAAATTAAAATAGTTATGCACAGTGAAACCATCATCAAAATAAAAAGATAGTCTGTTTACTGGGGGAAGATATTTGCCTATCAGACATCTGACAAGGGTTTAATATCCAAAATACATAAACTACTCCTAAAACTCAACTACAGAAAAACAAGCAACCCAATAGAAAAATGGGCATAATTGAAAAGAAATTTTCTAAATGGTCAACATGCACATGGAAAGATGTCATTCTTTCCTTGTTATAAGGGAAATGCAAATCAAAACAACAATGAGGTATCACCTTATACATGCAAAAATGACCATTATCCAAAAAGACTGGAAATTAATTTTGAAGAGATTGTGGATAAAAGAGAACCCTTTTACATTGTTGTGTGAGTGTAAGTTGGTATAACCCTTATGGAAAGAATTATGGAGATTCCTCAAAAATTGATAATGGAAATCCCATGTGATCACATCATCCCACTTGTGGGTATTTAACCAAATATAACAAAAAAATTCTTAGTTATATGTACTTTCATGTTTATTGCAGTACTGTTTACTTTCACCAAGAATTTGAAAGTGCCTAAGTGCCCATTATCAGATGAAATATAAAGAAGATATGGTATTTATACACAATGATATGGTATTTATATACATAGCCATGCAAAAGAAGAAATCTTTTCATTTGTGAAAACATGGAAGGAACTAGAGGGGATTATGCTAAGTGTAATCTCAGTAGGAGAAAGGCAAATACAGGATGAGCTCACTCATATACAGAATATAGTGAAGCAAAGCAAAGTAGCAGATAAACAAAAATCAATCACTGGACATTGACAATAGAACTGAGATTACCAGTTGGAAAGGAGGTGGAGGGTGGAAGCAAGTGGTGATGCTGTTCAAATGTGTAGTATTGATGGACTTTTGGCAATTTGGTCAAGACGTGGTGTGTTGTCATATATTTGATAAATGGTGAACATACACATCTAGACTTTATTATTTTGTAAATCAAAATTACCTCAATAAATATTAAAAAATAAATAAAATACAGGATAAGATATGTAATTCTATTTACACTAAAAATTATAAGTGGTAGGTAGGCAGTGGAGAAAAGGGAACCTCAATACTGTATTGATGGGAACATAATTGATAAATTGATAAATTTAACAATATTAAAATTTCTAAAAGAATCGAATATAAGGCCATCATATGGTACAGCAATTCCACTGCTGGATATACATACACTGTAAAATAAATCACTATCTAAAAGAGATGTCTGTGCTCATGTTCATTGCAGCAATATTCACAATAGCGAAGATAAGTAAACAACTTGAGTTCTTTAATCCCCTGCTGGATTAAGTGAATGTCAGAGAGAAAGGAAGGGAGGGTTTTTTCATTCAACCCCCAAAAGACAGATTATATTTTGTCACATCAAGAACAAACCTAGTGGCATTTTGCTTAGTGAAATAATTCAGACAGAAAAGCCAAATCCTGCCTGACCTCGTTTATAAGTGGAACCTAATAAAAATAGAACAAATTGGTGGTTTTCAGATGTGAAGTTATGGGGTGGAAAAAATGGGTCAAGGTGGTCAAATGGTATACACTTGCGGTTGTAAAGTAAATAAGTTCTGGGGAGGGTAATGGACAGCATGCTTACTAAAGTTAACAATACTGTATTGTATATTTGTAAGTTGCTAAGTGTATATATCTCTTAAAAGTCCTATTCAAAAGAAAAAATGTAACTGTGAGGTGATATACAATGGGTAATCTTAATATGATTATCATTTCACAGTGTGTTTATACATACATGTATATGTATATGCATTTATACATATATAATCATTACATCATACACATTAATTTTATATAATGCAATGCATGTTATATATCAAAAACTGGCAAAAATGGAAAATCTGATCACACCAACAATGAGTAAGGCAGTTGAACAAGTAATTAAGAACATCTGAATAAAGTATAAAGGTCAGGAAGAGAAGGTTTCACTGGTGAATTCTATGAAACATTTAAAGAAAAATAACACCAATCCCTTTCAAACTTCCCAAAACTTGAAGAGAAGGGGCAGTCCCCAAACTCATATTTTCAAGGCAAGACTTACCCTGATATGAAAGTCATATAAGGATTGCACAAGACAATGCATGCCAGTATCCTTGATGAATGCAGATATATTCTCAATCAAATACTAGCAAACCAAACTCAGCTGCTGATTGAAAGGCATCATACATCACTGAATGAGATTCATCTCTTGAGATGCAAATATATTTCAATATAATAATAAATGTGATACACCACCTTAACAGATGGAAAGATAAAGCCTCACTATTATCTCAGTAGATGCAGAAAAAGCATTTGACATAATTCAAAATCCTAAATAAGAAAAAAATTAGGTTAGAAGGAATGTATATCAATATAATCAATGCCTTATATGTCAAGTCTACCTGTAATAGCATCTTACTCAATGGTGAAGTCAAAACTTCTCAGATCAGAAGCAAGACAAGGTGTCCATTGTCACTAATCATTTCAAAATAGACTTGAGCAATCAGACAAGAAAAATAAAATTTTCTCTTAAAGTTAGAATGGAAGAAGTAAAATGGTCTCTGTTTTCAGATGATATGACATGATTTTATATAGAGATAACTCTAAAGATCCTATCAACAAACAATAATGTTAAAATAAAGGAGACATGACTGTTGAATTAGTGGTTGAGTCCATTACCTCTGGCTGAGTGTAGTCCACATACATCCCAAGGACCCGGGTTCACATCCTGGGGCAGGAGGGAACAACAAATGTGTACAACTAAATGATAAAATAATGCTTCTTGCCCTCTCTTCCTGTCTGCTTGCCTACTTGTCTTCATTTCTTCCTGCACAATTCCTTTAAAAAATAAAATAAAATAAAAAGAATTTAGTGTTTTTTCAGAATACAAAATAAATATAAAATCAGTCGTATTCACTGACATTGTACATACAACAGAGAAATTGAGGAAGCAATTTTATCTGCAATATCATAAAACAGAATAAAATAATAAGGAATAAATTAAATGTAATATATTATAGACCTATACACTGAAAACTATGTTTAGAAAGAAATTGAAACACAAATAAATGAAAAGATATTCCATGTCATATAATAATATTGTGAAAATGCCCTTGGTATCTATAGACTTAATGTTGTCCCTATTCAAATTTTATGGCATTTTCCACAGAAGTGATAAAACAATCCTAAAATTTATGTGGACTACAAAAGACCCTGAATAACCAAAACAATACTGAGAAAGAAGAACACAGCTGGGGGCACCATGCTTCCCAATTTCAAACTATATTAGAAAACTGTAGTAATAAAAAGAAACACAACAGTATGGTACTGGCACAAAAACAGAAAAACAAACCAATGAATCAGAATAGAGAGACATTATAAACCCACATTTATATTCTACTAATATTTCTCAGAAAGCCAAAATTACTTAGTGGGGAAAAAAAGTATTTTCTAGAAATTGTTTTGGGAATATTGTAAAAGAATGTATTGGATCTCTATCTTACAGAACTCACAAATATTAACTCTAAATGTGTTAAATACTCATGATGTAAGACCCAAGACTGTAAAACTCCTAGATAGGGAAAATGTTCCTTGACATAGTCTTGATGGTGATGAGTTAGTATCGCACCCAAAGCTTAAGCAGCAAAACCAAAAATAAACTGGTGGGACTATATCAAATTAAAATGCTCTTTATAGCAAAAGAAACAAAAAATGAAAAGGAAACCTACATAATGGGAGAAAAAAATTGAAATCATATGTCTAACATAGGGGTGACATATTAAAAATATTGCCTATTAAAATGTCAACAACTCACATAATTCAATAGAAAAATAAACTCCAAATAATAGATTAAAAAATGGTCAAATACTCGAATGGTCAAAGATTTCTTCCCAAAGAAGACATAAGAGTGGTCATACAAATGGTCTACATGTATAAAAGATGCTCCAATCAGTAGTCATTATGTAAATCAAAACCACAATGAGACATCACTTCATGTATATTAGAGTGGTTTGGATCAAAAGAGAAGACTTAAGTGTTGATTGAGAATATGGAGAAAATGGAACCCTTATGCACAGTTGGTGGGGATGTAAACTGATAAGCCACTTTTAGAAAACTATGGAATATCCTCAGAAAACTGAAAATAGACTGCCATCTGATACAGCAATCTCACTTCTTAGTAGATATGGACAGAATCAAATCAGTATCTCAAAAAATATCTGCACCTCCGTATTCACTGTAGCTTTAGTCACGTTATCCAAGACATGGAAACAACCTATGAGTTCTTCGAAGGATAAAATAAGTGTATTGTTTATATATACAGCTGAATATTATTTAGTCATAAAAACAAGGAAATCCTGTCATTTGTAAAACTATGGATTAATTTTGTGGGTATTTTTTCTGTGTGAAAAAAGTCATCAAAAAATTACTGTACGATCTCTCCTTACACACGGAATCTAAAAATGGTACACTTATTGAAACAGAAAGTAGATTGGTAGTTGTCAGGGGCTGGGGTGGAGGAAGTGGGAAAAATTTGGACAAAGTACACAAAATTCCAGTTAAAAATGAAGTTCTAGAGATGTACAATAGGGTGACTTTAGTTAACAATATTGTATACTTGAAAGTTTCAACTGGTCTTAAATGTTTTTACCAAAAAATGTTAATTATGCGAGATGTTAGATGTATTAACTAACATTATTGTGGCAATCATGTACATATATATTTATATAAGCATACATATATTTATCAAAGAATTACTTTGTACCTCTTAAGCTTACACAATGTGATATGTTGATTATATCTCAATAAATCTGGAAAACAAATACTAGAACAAAACAAAATACTTGCCTTTAGAAAAGAGTCATTTCTTTCCCAGTGAAATGTTAATGACTGGTGATGGCTTAATATGATATCACTTCTATGGTAATGGGATTAAATCAACAAAACTGTAATGTTGAAATTTCAGATACTGACCAAAAGATAAAGAATGTATTTGAGAGCAGAAGACAGGTCTTCATGGCATTCTGTCTAAATGTTGTAAGCCTCAAAATACCTGCTCTGAATATAGATTAGGATTAAACTTTAAATTTAACTCCTCTCATTCCTGGAATCCTTCATTCATTTGAATTTTGCTTAGATGATTGCAAATCATCCTATGAAAGCTGAGAAGTCCCTGAAGCTTTCCTTTTGAAAGGTCACACATATATTCCTAGGCTTTCTTTTGTTTTCATGAATCATATCTTCTGGTGGTGAGTTTTCTTTCTCCATCAGTATCCACTTTCATTTCCTATTAAATACAGGTTCACAACAACTTGATGTAGAACACTGAAACACTTGCACCTTCATTGTACCTTTGCTTTTAGAAGCACCCCCACCAAAGATATGCCCTTAACCAAACTCTTTAGACAATTCCAGAGGAACTTATGAAGGGAGAAAATAAAAGTCCTTTGAAGTGGAATGGATTATTGTAGAATCAAACCCTGCATATAGTTGACAAGAGCTCTAAAATGAGAAGTCCAAGAATGCAGGTTCTAGCCCTTGTTTTGTCACCTCAGATATGACAGTTTCATCCAGGTCCCAGTATTCTAGCTATAAAATGACTGATGGCCATTTAACAAGTTTCTTATTGATACTTTAATAGATGAGAAAGCATAGTGTGTCCGCAATCATCACAAATTTCAAAAATTTGCTCAGGAATTTAATTATTTCCTTGGATGATTTGCAATTCTAGTTCACATTCTAAAATAAGCTACCTTGAATTGTTTGGCCAAAGTGGTCACTGGGTGATTTGAGAAGCTCCTTGATATTTAACTTATGTCCTTTCCCTTTGATCTCCCATCTATTCTAGGTGTCAACTCTTCCCGTTCAGTTCCTCCTTCCTACCCACCACCGCAGGACCCGTTAAACCAGGGACAGTACCTGGTCCCCGATGGCATCGGTCAGTCACAAGTCTTTGAGTTCACCGAACCCAAGCGCAGTCAGTCACCATTCTGGCAAAACTTCAGCAGGTTAACCCCCTTCAAAAAATAATACTTACATGGAGGCAGATAATTTTAAAATAAATAAAATTATATTTATAGATGGACCTTTTTTTGGAGAAGCACTGTTGAAATTTATGTACATATTATATATATATGTATATATATATATATACATATATATAGAGAGAGACACACACAAACCGTCAAGTGTATAGACATACAGAGAGATACATCATACACACACACACACACAAACACACACATACACAGAGATCAAAAATGCTTTCTGTTGTTTTTGGAACATGAAATCTATAATTGGTAGGAGGAAGGTACCAATGACACCCAAACACATGATCCCTTTTTTAAAGTTTTCTGTTATTACCCTCTCCCTTTCCCTTTACTTTTAGAAATTGACATTTTTATTAGCTGAGATCTTTTTGCTCCCTTGTGATTCATTGACTTGTCATTATTACTATAGGTTGTATTGTTGTTTTTTTCTTTCCTAATGATACCAATGCTGATGAATTTAATTTGATGTGGAATTTGGAAGTCTGAAATTTCTTTTTTCTCTTTTACTTTCACTGGGTAAAAGGAGAATTACCTTTCTCCTCTCCCTCAGCCAACCATCTGCAAATGTTTATGCAGCCCTGCAGTTGCCCTATACAGCCTTTTTCCTGCATCTTCTGTCCTCATTCGTGCTAGTCTGCACATGCTCTTTTGTGCCCTGTAACATAACTGCTTGATATTTTATTGCTTTCACTGTGTTTTAGGTATTGTAGAAGGATAAAACCAAACAGAAGCAAGGGAGTATAAAAATAAATGATGCTGGAATGGACTTCTGTTCAGGGAACATTCTGCATTTGGGCTAGTTCTTCTCTTAGCACTGGGATTCCCATATTGCAGCACTGCTGGTTAATAACTTTTATTTTTGGGGTTTAGTTTAGGTCATTTATTCTGTTCTTGAAGTCACTTTGGTTATATTGTTCTTCCCAGGTCTGTCCCTCCCTTAACCTAAAATATTTGAACTATAAACAAAGAAGTTAAGACTCTGCCTGTTGGGGAAATTATTTAACTGCCTCCTACCACCACGATGGTTTCAGTTTGGTCTCCCCACCAGAATCAGTTCAGGATCCTGGTTGTCCCTGTTTCCATTTGCAGATTATTTATAAAGGAGTTTAAGACAGAGTCCAAATGACAAAGATCATCAACAACCTCAAATTAGTGTCACGGACAAGATCCAAGGTTGACAGTAAACTCTTGCAGGAAAGAATAGAATGGATATAGAAAGAGATGGCCTCAGTTCAAGATATGTACCTGCAATACCTATCACTTCAGTACCTGCAATACCTATCACTTCAGTTATGTGAACTTACCCCCATGGTTAGTAGATTGCATGGACAACCTTCCTTCCCTCCTCCTTGTTTCCCTTCTTTCTCCTAATTTCCTGGCAGTTTAAAACACTACAACATTTGATGAAGGTCCTGATTCCAACATTCTACTTTCCTAGGACATTTAAAGCAAGTAAGTGAGGGTCTCATGGAAAAAAAGGATCTGAGGCAGAGATACTACCTTCACGCTAATTTTTGACATGTTTTCCACTTCAGTAAAAATAATTTTTCCCACAAAGCACCAGGCTCACTTTGGTTGCAGAAGTGCTTTTTTCTCCCCACATTGGATCTGGGTAGATAGATCTTGAACAGCAAGTATAATGGAATACAAAGAAGTAAGGGTTGACCCTACTGTGAAGAGCCACTCTAGTGAGGAATCTGGTGATTGTGAGTCTGTACGGACCCCATGGGAAAAGAATTCATCATGATAGGACCTCAACTTACTGAGAACAGCCATGGTTGTATGGGGCTCTCAGAGTAGCTGACTTCATAACTGCTCTATGCCTCCTAACCTAGACCAGTCCCTGCATAGCCTTGGAAGTTTTCCTCTGTAGGAATCAAACTGTATGTGATTTAAGCTTCCATTCCACCACAGTTAAGATTTGTGGAGTTAGCCTAATATAATCCTGAGCTAGACAGATAACCATGGCTTGAGACTGGCTACTAATGCTCAACAAACGATACCCAGCTATTTAAGATTCCTAGCAAGAAATGGGTACTAGTGCCAAAGTTAAAATGACCTCCCAGGAAAACAAAATGCATTTTAGTGACTGTATAGGCCACCCTTGAGTATATATCCTATTCCTGATTTCCACTCCTCCCTACTTAAGGGTTGGATTTTGCATGTTTCAACAGGTCATGGAGGCATACCAAGAGGGGATACTTGGACAAGTCACTAGGCCTACAACAACTCATGACCAAGTTTCTTTGTGCTCTCTGTTTTCCTGTACCCAGAGCTTCAGGATCAGAGATACCAACTCTTATCACCCACCTCACATCCTCCTAGTTCACTGACCTCACTAAATACCTGTGGGAAAAAAAAGTAATAAGCTCACCATTGGTTGGAGTGTTCTCCCATCCTATGACAGAAAAACAGATCAATGGCCAACAGATGCAAAGGGAAATCCATTGCCTGGACTCAGTGTCTAAACCTATTAGTATCCCCACAACAATGCCATCCCCCAAGAACTTTGTAAATCTCCTCTATATCTGCATGGTCCCAAGCTCCCCTTTCCTCAAAACAATGAGGTCTGGATTTGCTCTCCAAAAGGCTTTGCTAATGTATTTGATGGACCCTGCTGTAGGATGTTCCTAAAACAGAAATCCAACTCCTCTTTTAATCTCCCTCTCTCCATGTGAGTGTCTCTAATGAATTTATAAGGATAGCAACAGGAGAATTCTAATAATTCTTGTGTGAATCCACATAGTGATCTATTAGTATTTGGGGAATAGGGTGGCCTGGAATGGATGGATGGGCAACAGTGATTTTGATTACCCATGCTGCTCTGCATTTGCCAGTTTATTTAATTTCTTCTGACTGTTTGACCCTGTCAAACAAGTGTCAAAGTTGTGTGTTTAAAAAATGTTTAACAACAAAAATAAGATATTGTAATGACACAAAGCCTTATGAAAATATTTATGGAGTTCAATAAAAGAAGTGAAAATATATCTCCAGGCATAACTCTTGTGCCATTTTGTGTTTGTGCATATGTGTGTTTTACCAAATTCAAAATCAAAGGAATTTGTCTGATGTGTGGCAGCTTATCCAGACCTAGTCTTGGTCTGCCAACCTTACCTTTCCAAGAATCCCATGGACTGTTACTCTTCATGTCCTAGAAAGTGGAACACAAGAATCAGTTTGACCTATAACCAGGGGCACTTCAACTATCTTTATGGTTATCACTGTTCTTCATGTCACCAGGTCCTTTGAAAAGCCTTGAAAGCCAATTCCTTATCTTGCTCGTTTTCCTTGTGGCTACAGTTCTATTACCTACCCTAAGCACTCATAGGAACTTAAAAACTGCTTTTTGCATCTAGTCAGACACCATATCACATAGGAATCCTTCACCTCTAGTTTTTCCTAATGATTCCTATATATATCCTCAGACATAGACACTGTCCTAATCCTTATTCATCTGATAAAGAAGGGGTTTACTGACCTTATTACGTTCTTCTTACTCATAAGACTCCTATGTGGTTATGTTCTTCTGCCCACTAGAGGCACAATAGTTGATCTGTTCTGTAATTGCTTTACTTTGCTTTCTCTAGAGCGAAGTAAACACTGACCCTAATGAAGTACTTATTTACTAAAAAGGATACCAAAATATAGAGTTGTGAAGATCAGTTTTGTGCCTCTGATTAAGGGTATAAGTTTGTCTATCTAGGTACTGGGGATTCCCTTCCTTCTAATATCTAGAGAAATAGATGATTGATGATTGAACCATATCTTTCATTATCCTTTTCCTTTTCTCAATTTCTTGGTTCCCTCTTCATGTAACCTCTTTCTCCACTGTCCCCACCCTTTCCCTTTTCTATAGGGTCTGCCATGTCACTCCATAAAACTCAGAAGTTTCAGTTTTAAGCAGTTCCTTCTGATTCTTACCAAATCCCAGCCTCCCCAGCTTCCAAGGGTGAATCTCAATTACATTCTGCAGAAGAGGACTGCATCTGATTTTGCTTCCTGACTATCAGAGCCTGGGGAGAAAATAATGGGGATCTTGCACTCTGAAGTACAGCTGATTCTGTCCTAGATCAAACATGCTTCATCTCCAGAATGACTATTTCTGAAAGTTTCATATGGTTCACAGGATAAATCATATTCCTTATAACCATAAAGAATGACTTTCAAATGTATTCATTAAGACCATGTACCCTTCCCTGCCATCAGTTTTGTTGCAAATAATCTATATTTTAAGTGATTAGAGTGATAATACATGTAGTTCTGAAAAAGTCATTTGCCTCTTTAATTTCTAATTTTTCTTGTTTCTCCACTTGATTGTAGGAAGAAGGATAAATTTATTTAAAGTGTTATTTTCAGGAGGCCTTCAAGGTCGAGGACCACAGGACTTTAACCCATTCTAAGGCCATTGTGTAAAGAATGATGGGTTTCTTGCTCTACTTTCCTCTTGTTTTCTGGAAAATTCACAGGTGGGGAAAGGTATCATTGTGGTGTGCCCAGATGGCCAGAATTAGAATGGATTGAGGAGACACATACCAGCTTCCAGAAAAGAACTATTTTTTGAATAAGTCATCCCTGGCCCATCTCTATGCTCTTGTCAGGTCTAATGGAGGAGGCTTATGTCTTGTCTAAATATAATGATTCCCTATGTTTTAAACTGAATATATATATATATATATGTATGTAATTAATCCTTATGGAAACCATTTGGCATGGGTTTTCAACCACATTTCACACAAAAGATACCAGGGCTTATTTAAAGTAACAATTTAAGGTTATTAATCAGGAAAGCCTTGTGAGTATTCCCCACCCCATTCAAACCATCCTCAGAGTTTCTTACTCTGAGTGTTCATGGAGATGGTGCACGTCAATGTGGAGTTATAAGCAAAAATATGGAATGAGCTGATACTAACACATAAATGAGTGATACCCACTGTGCTCTCCTTGCTTAACCTATCTCTTAAGTTTTCTAATAGAGACTTCCAACAGGTTACTTCAGCCACAGATATTTGACTCTAGTCCCAAGAGTAAGGGGAGAAGGATCAAATTCTCCACTGCTTACTTATTTCCATGTTTCAATCACTGAGGACACCAATGGTATGCTTGGTTCACTTATTTTTAGGACCTTTTGGGATTTCTTTATTCATTTTGACCTGTTCAACCTGGCTTTCAGAGACTTATTCCCTAACCAAATTATGGATCTGATGGAGTAGATCTTGCTTTCCCAGTCCCAAGATAATAATATGAAACATCTCACCATGCTCCCATGTCCCACCACCTGCAGGGCAACAGTTAATCCTGACCACAGGTAGATTAGACAAACTAAGCTTGCAACATAATTGAAGATAGATGTTTGGAGGTAAAATCATGTCCCATGGAATATACTGTTCTGGTTCCATCTCTTTCATTTATGTCTTATGCAGTGGCCTCCTTCTCCAATAGACCACAGACAGTGTTTTCTCCTTCAGATATGGAAAAGTTAAGGAGGGATGGTACATGGGTATATAGTGTTCCAGTGTTCTTTAGAAACCTCTATTACTTCTACTTAGATCATTACTAGATAGTTTAAAGCAATTTCCTAGGTAAGGATATGTCCATCTCTACATCAGTTATGCCTATCTAGTCCTATAACCAACCACCTACATTATTCAACCCATATATCCTGAGTATGAATTACCAGTACACTAGGGATACCAAGATGACTAAAATTAAATCCCTATACACATTCACCTGTAAGTGTGGACCATGATAAGAATGGATGGAGATCTGGGTGTACTCAGAGAATGGAGTGGTTAATTACTCTGTAAATCAGTCAGGATAAGTTTGGTTGTGTTACAGTCTATTGTGCTACAATGGGTAGTTCCCAAATCTCAATGACTTAACATACAAGTTTATCTTTTGATCATATAAATTCTGCTCTGAGTCTAGGTGACTATCCCATGTGATAATGCAAAATTTTGGATGTTTCTGTCTTACTACATTCCATCTCAGCACATCATTTCTATAATCATCACAAGCATAGAAGTCTATTCTTTTTCTCACAGTTATGTATACTTTCTTCCAGTCACAGCCTGAAGGCCAAAAACTGATCATATAGCCTTACCAAACTTCAAGAGAGCAGAAAAATATGTTGTATGGGCTCAGAAGGACTAAAGGTCTAGATATGGATGAACATTGGAAATATCTGCCAAAGAAGAAAAGACCTCAAAAGACAGGGAAAATTCTACCATGTTATGAAGATTAAAGCAACTGTTAAGGGGAACAGTCTACACAAGACTACCTTCCTTTCTGACACCAAATGCAGATCCTGGGGTCTCCAGGACTACCCTTAGGTTTGATAATTCACTAGAAAGACTCAATAATTTACACAATTATGGTTTATTAAAACTGAAGGATACTGATTAAAATAAGTCAAAGGAAAAAGCACATGGAAGTGTCCAAGAAAGTATCAAATGGAAAACTTTAGTTGCAGGGTTAGTTTTTCAGCATCAGTATGTGACAACATGCATGGGCTACTGTCAATCAGGAAAGCTCACCCAAGCTAGAGGATTTATTGGGCCTCCATTATTTCCCTTATGACTGATTTAAGTACCTAGTCTCCTTAAGGTGTGACTTATTCAAAATAACCCAGAGTTCCCGATTCTAAATCACATTTTAGACTATCAGGTGACCCAAGATCCCTGGGAAAAAATAAAAAATAAAAAACCACTCCCACCAGACCTGATATTCCAAGGCCTTACAAATTACCACCCAGAAGCTGAAGGCAAAGGCAGACTTTTCTTAGGTCAAGGATAAATTCTTCACTACACATATGTGGAAAAGGCATGGGGCACAGCGTTGAAAGAAGAATTATTAGTTAAGACAATTTGCACTCACTTCCAGTCCCATATCTGCACTCATATATACTTTCCCACTTCATAGATTAAGCAACAGGATCAACTCAAATTTTTTTCTTTTGTTAATAACAAATACTTGCTATTATTAATGAAGCTATTGTTGATGTGCTAAGTCCTGTGATAGGTTCTCATCAAAATCCTAATTGGTTTAAATTTCTTCATCATTTTACTGATGAGGAAGCTTTACAGTTAGTGAATGAATGGATCTTAAAAGTCAAACCTGCTCCCTCTGAGTCCTCATAGCACTCTGCAACCATTCCTCTAGCAACACGGCACCACAGCAGACTCCCAGGAATTGTTGAATATATTAAAGCTGATAATATTGATGATAATTCAAGCTAACATATTTCAGTAGATGCTGTTGGTATTTCATCTGTCCATCTTCTCTTACCATTTTTTCGCTTACCGACCTGATTATTAATACCTAGCACCCACATCATTGTGGGACATTTGCCCTTGAGATGGTGAATTCGACATTGTTCAGAAGATAAAAGGCCAGAAGAGTCTACAAACCACTGACTTCCCTGTAGCCCTTAAACAATGCCTGATAGGTTGGTATACATGTTCTGGTTTCTTTTCCCCTCAGGTATGATGATTCAGGATTGTCTTCAACACTTTTTCTCAGAGCTTCCCTGGGTATTAACTTTCAGTTTTACGCTGTAATAATTGATATAATAACACACACCTTATTGGTTGCCTTCACTCTCCTGTGCTTTGTGGGGAGATTTAGCTAAGACACATGAATTAGTGCTCACTATGAATTGAGTGAAGTATTAAATGTTCTTAATGAAGCATTGTGCTTTTGTCAGTTAGAAATTATGTCTGGCTGTATAAAAAATAACCTTAAAATAAAGATTACCCTTTCCTGGAACAGACACAATAAGAAACAAATATCTAGATAAAAGGGAAGAAAGAAGTAATGTCAGGGTTTTGGTTGAAATGGCAATGTAGGAAGATTTTGAGCTTAAATCCTCCCATGCGCAACAAAATCTATAGCCACATATGAAATCATTTTCTTTGTAAAAATGTGAATAATAGCTCAATGACTCCTGATAACTTGAGAAACAAAAAGGAAATTCATTGAAGTAAGAGAGTTTGAGATACAATCCCTCTAAAAATCAAACCTCTTCTGTGATCTACCATCAATAGGGAACTCAAAACCTGGAACTTTTCCATGGGAAGTAAAGGGTTTAAACCCCATATAGGCTTTCTAATTTTTAATACCTACACTCGAAATATGAGTTTAGAAAGCATTTAGCTTTGAAAACCAGCAGGAATCGCATCCATGAAACCCACAAGTTTGTAACTAAATAAGAAACAGCTCTTAAAGAACTTGCACATACAGCCACTCCCCTCAGAGCTTAACATAACACCAGTATTTGAAAAGTGCCCAGATTTTATGTGAAAATGACTGATTTGTTAATATTAAAGTATCAGCTTGAGGACCAGGGGCCTTCTATAGTACTCTCAGGGGATGGAGGATGGTGGTTTCCACACTATAACTCTGCCATGCTAAGAGTCTGCAGGCTTCGACATTTTATAATTTCTATTTATTTCATTTTTTCTCCTTTTCACCAGGTGCCATCCTTACATTTCTCTCTCTTTTTCTGTGCTAGCTGCCATATTCATATTCTATTTCTGCATTGTTAAAGACTGAAGGTGGCATTTTCATACTTTTTCTTATTGTTTTTTAGGAATGCCGTACTACATTCCCACTTTGACACACTTCACTGATGGGTTCCATCTCAGCACTCTCCTGCCACAGTTCAGAGCATCAGTATCATATTGCGTACATTTGGTGTTCTGATTTTTATGTTTGGTGCACTAGTTTCTGTGCCTGATTCCCAGGAGATGCTATTTAATCATGTGAATATGGATTTCAAGGGGACTTGTACTCCTGGGTATTATAGGACTGTGAAAATTAGAGAGAGAGAGCTCATGACAGACTGCTATCTCTAGGTCACTGCACAGACAGCATAATTGAAAAGAACCACTAGTACTAATAAGAAAGATGCCTGTCTGCTTGTCAAGAACCTTCATCCTGAAGTGAAGGATTCCGGTTTAGAAAACGTCTAACAACTATAGAGGTATTCTCAGGGAACAAAATCTGGTAGAAAACAATCATTTTCACTCTTTACTTCTCTCCAATTTATAAGTGTCTCTCAGAAAGAGGTTCATAATCTTGTCTAGTGCTTTGATTTTGTGGCTACTACCAAGAGACACTTTTACATTTCCTGGATCAATTTCTAGATAGCCTTCATGCTTATTATTCCACATTATTACATATATTTGCATTATTTAAAAGCTGCTGCCTGAGGATCCATCTTTCAATAGTCCTGAATATGATTGCTGACTAAACCTTTCCCTTTGGGACAATAACAGGTCTTGACGCATCCTCAACTACCAGAAGTTACTAAAAGTAAAATAAGTTTCTGGGCAAACACAAAGGCTTAAGAAACAGCAATGAGTTAGAGCAGGATTAAATGATAAGATTTTACTCTTATATGAAGCCAGTCCTTCAAGACTGAGAGAGGTGGATATTTCATCTATTGCATAGAAACCAACATGCAGTCAGGGAAAATGGAGAAATATAAGAAAATGGCCCAAGTGAAAGAAAATGAAACATCATAGAAAAACCTTATGGAATAAAAATAAGTAATTTACCTGATAAAGATTTCAAGGTAGTGGTTAGAAATGTGCTCACAAAAACTCAAGAAAAGAATGAAGAATATAATGAAAATATTAAAAGATGTAAAAAATTTAAAAGTGCCAAATAAGTCACAGAGCTAAATAATATAATAACTAAAGTGAAAAATACAATAGAGCATTCCAAAGCAGATTAAATAAATATTTCAATAAACTTGAAGATGAAGAAGTGAAACTTACCTATTCAGAGCAACAAAAAGAAAAAAATGAATGAAAAAGTGAAGATAGATAGTTTAAGAGGTTTATGTGACAACAAGTGGACTTGTTTATCTCCTGAAAAGAATAGAAATCTGGATGCAGGAAGTCAAAGAAACCACACCAAGACACATTATAATTAAAATATCAAAAGTCAAAGGCAAGGAGTTAATCTTAAAAATAGCAAGAGAAACAAACTGTTATATATAAGAAATCCCCATAAGCAGGTCATATAGCAGAAACTTTCTTGCTAGACTGATATATTCAAATTGCTGAAAGAAAAAGAAACTTCCAACCAAGATTAATCTACTCAGAAAAATTATTATTCAGAATTCAAGAGTTTTACAGACAAGCAAAAGCTAAACTGTCATCACTAAACTGTCCTTACAAGAAATGTTAAGGGGGTGCTATAGGTAAAAAGAAAAGATGACAATTAGTAATGATAAAGCATAAGAAATTATAAAAATCACTGAAAATAGTAAATAAGTAGTAAAGGTAATTAATCACTCACTTATGAAGGTAGATGAAAATCAAAAAATGAAAACGATAAATGTAACTACACCTACCATAATTAGTTCAAGGTGCCGCAGATTAACATGCACATATGATATGAAAATATAAAATACAGAATGGGGAAAGAAAAATGTACAGTTTTAGAAAACTTAAGTTGCTATCAACTTAAAATAGATTTATAAATGCAAATTGTTATATGGAAACTGCAACAGAAAAACTTAGAGAAAACCTCAAATGATAATGAGATGTGAACAAAAATAATTAATTAATTAATTAGTTGCTTCTTTCTCCTCTGCCTGCCTGTCTTGCCTACTCACCTTCATTCCTGCCTGCACTTTTTCCTTTAAAATAAGAAAATAAAAAGAAATTTAAGCATACCACTAAAGAAAGTTATCAAACCATACAAGAAGAGTATGAGAAAAGAAGAAAGGAACACAAATTACAAAGTAGCCAGAAAACAACATTCAGAGTAGTTGAATGAATAAAAATAAGAAGATATTTTTATTGCTGCGTGTAAGAGAGTCGCTGTAGATTTAAAGACACATACAGATGAAAAGTGAAAGGATGGAAAAAGATATTCCTTGCAAATATAAATAGAAGAAAACTGGAGAAACTATATTTATATCAGAAGAAATAGACTTTAAAATAATGACTGATATGAGTTATAGGAGGTAATTACATAATGACAAAATATTTAATTCAGGAGGAGGATATTTAAATATTTATACATACAATATGGTAACATCTAAATAAAGCAAATATTAGGATTGAAGGGAGAGCTATACAGTAAAATAAAAATAATAAAGGACTTAAATATTCACTTGCATCAATATATAGATCATCCAGTTAGAAAATCAGACAGTAAATATTTGTTATAACAACACATTAGAACACTCATATCCAAAATCATCACAACATACATTCTTCTAAAATGCATGTAAAACATTTTCAGATGGATTATGTGTTATGACACAAGTCAACAAATTCAAGAAGATTGCACCTTACCAAACATGCTTAAATCACAAGTCTATAAAATTAGAAATCAATTATCAGATGAAAATTGAACATTTCACATAAGTAAAGATAATCTGCATGCTACTGACGAACAATGGGTCAAATAATCAACAGATAAATGTTAAAAAGGAAATGGAAACACAGCATACCAAAATTTGTAGGATGCAGCAAATCAGGTCTAAGAGTGAATTCTATAGTGATAAATGCCTACATCAACAACTAAAAAAAAAGAAAAACAGGAAAATGAAAAAAACACAATACAGTGTTTATACAAACAGTTGTACTTTGAGTTCAGGATTAAAAGTGTTTGCTATTTGCATGTATACTTTCTGTAATTCCCAGATGATTTGCATTAAATACACATTACTTTATAACCAGTAAGACTCTTGATGTTTAGATCAGTTCACAAAAAGCAAAGCATAACTGCGTAATATAATGCAGAAATGATTATGAAAGACTGAAATGAAAAGGATGAGCAAAGAAACACTAAGATGTGCAAAAATTATCAATAAGGATAGACAATAAAGATAATCAAAAATCAAGATAAAGAAGCTTTAATGCTAAATACTACAATTTGCAAGAAACAGTACCTCTCTGTATATAAATAATAAAATAGCAAACTTTGAAAGTTAGTAATTGCAAAAGAAGCATGAATAATTGAAAACTTAGATAATATCACTTTATTTTTCCAAATAGACATGGAACACTCATTACAAATTAAAAAATAATAAATACAAACATGCAAACATACATTTTTTTCTACTTTCATTATTTCTACTTACATTAAAATTGAATAATGAACTAAACATTAATACAATGCTTATCTGTAACACTAAATAGGACAAGCGAACAGAAAATAATTCAGAAAAATAGTTCTAAAAATAACTGAATGGCCTGTAGGATGCACACTTAACTACCCAAAGGCATATCCAAAACTTCATAAAAAAAGTGCACATTAAATGCTAAGAAAAGCATCAAAATAAATATCTAACTATAGACTTGAAGGAAATAATAGCAGGACAATTGGCCAAAATCAGTAGAAGGAAATAAACACTAATAATTAGAGCAGAACTAAATGAATTTGTAAACCAGATGACAATACAAAAAACAATGAAACCAAGAGCTGGTTCTATGAAACAATAAAATGTGTAGACCTTTAGCTGGACTCATGAAAAAAGAGAGAAAACCCTAATAACATGAATTAGAAATGATCTAGAGATCAGCAGACACTGCAGCACTACAAAGATGGTCTAAGGGATTACTATGAAAACCTTTATGTTAACAAATTTGACAATCTTGAAGAAGTGGACAGATATCTAGAAACCTGCAATCTTCAAAAACTAACCTGGATAGACATTGATAACTTGAACAGATCAATCATAAATATAGAAATTGAAGTAGTAATCAAAAGTCTCCCCAAAACAAGAATCCAGTGCCACAGGGAATCAGTAGAGAAAACCAGAAAATACCAAATATCCATCCTTCTAAAAATCTTCCACAAATTCACAAAGGAAGATAAACTCCCAAATGCGTTCTATGAGTCTAAAATTGCCCTTATTCCAAAGTCATACAAGGACAGTACCAAAAAAAGAAAATTACAGACCAGCATCACTGAAGATTATAGATGCAGAAACCCTCAACAAAATCTTGCTAACTGAATTGAACATGTCATATATATCATATATCTATCTCTATCTATCTATCTCTCTCTATATATATATATCTGTATCTATCTATCTCTATCTCTACACATACACACATATATAAGTATATATATATATATATATATATATATATATGTATATATACCTATATATACTGAGATTTACTCCAAGGATGCACGTATGGTTTGACATACACAAATCAATCACATCAACAAAGGAAAATTATGATAATACCAGCACATGGAGATAAAGATTCAAGATTCACCACATATTCATGATGAAAACACTCTGCTAAAAATAGAATTGAAGGCACATACCTCAGCATTAATAAAAATGCATACAAAAGACCAATAGCAAACATCTTGCTTAATGGTAACTGTAAGCTTTTCCTTTAAAATCTGGAAAAATTGCAAGTATATCCAGTCCACCACCATTCACCATTCCGGGAATTTCTAGCCAGAGTATTAAGACAAGAGAAGAATATCAAAATAATTTAAATTAGTAATATTCCTGCTTCCTCAATGCTAAATATAGTCTACTGGGGCTGCCTGTGAATTTTTCCTCTGTGAATGCACAGAGGAAGACACCTGCACTCAACAACAAGAAGCTTCATGTGATCAGCACAGTGGCTACCTGTGAACATCCCTGTGCTGGAGTGTAGCTGTAAGTCCCAGCTACCAAAATTAACAAAAAAAGAAGTTGCCTGCTGCCTTGGTGCACAACAGAACACAGACAGGGTTTGCCTATAAACTTCCTCCCTGAGCTGGGGAGTGCCTCTTAGGGATCTCCAAGAGAGAAATTGACTCTCAACCTCACAGAAACCTACTGGCAACTCCTTAAAAAACCATCAATGGTCCACGGCAAGTAGATATTCTAGAGAGCAGAGCTGGTCCCGCCTTCAGTAAATCCAAGTGACTGGAACTAGTTACGCAAGGACCCAACAACATCATACAGGAATATAATGTAAAAGAAAGGAAAAGCCACAGTAAACATCTCAAGAAAACCTTGCCAAAAACCTCAAAAAACAAGAATGGTCCAAAGAGAGGAAGAAACCATGAATTCTTCAGAGAAGAACTCCCTTGACATTGATTGGGACAACCTAACAGCAAAATAAGAGTTCAAAACAATACTTATAAAAATGGTGAATGAGATTCAGGAAGCAAATGCAACTACCCAAAGGCATACAGAAGACCTCAGACAGATGTAAAGGAATTCTTCACTGACAAAATCAAGGCCGTGAAGAAAGTCATGGCAGAAATGTTAGAAATAAAAAATATAGTTAAGGAATGGCAGAAAAACCTGGAAATCTCCATAAATAGACTCAATATCACAGAGGAAGGAATTTCAGAAATTTAAGACAGGATCACAGAGGCAACTCTCATGGAAGAGGAGAAAGAAACTACATTGAAAGAAAATGCAGTAACCCTGCAAAAATATTAGATACCATGAGAAGAAAAAATCATAAGGATAATAGGTGTGCCAGGAGGAGAGGAGAGGGTAAAAAGAAGAGAAAACTTACTTAAAGAATTTATAACAGAGAAGTTTCCTCATGTGTCATAAAATATAACCATGAATATGTAAAATGATAGAACACCAAAAATTATAAATGTGAAAATACCTACTCCCAAACATATTGTAGTAAACCTAGCAAAAGACAATAATATTCATGGCTGGCAGAGAAAAAGGGAACACAACCTACAAAGGAATCCTTATCATCATATTTTTCAGCAGAAACTCTACAGGCAAGGAGTTATTGGAAAGAAATATTCAAAATATTAAAAGACAAAGCCTATCAGTCAATAATACCCTTTCTAGCAAAACTATCATTCAAATATTATGGAGAAATAAAGATCTTCAATGATTAATAAGTTAATGATTTTTTCTATCACCAAGACTGCCATTCAATAAATTTTGAAAAAGGGAAGTGAAGCCAGAGATTACGCAAACACCAAGAATGATATCAAACAGGAAAGCAAGAGCAGCAACCAAGGAACCAAAGGAAAAAAAAAACAGTGAAGGGGAAGAAAGTCATGTAATATGTACAAACGTAAACATCACATGTGATTATAACATAAAATACTGTTATAGAGCAATAAATAGGGAGACAATCCATACAGTGGTCAAAAAAACCCAAACCTAAAGAGACAGATAGCTGGAAAGCAGATGAAATTTGAATAATCAAGACCTAAATCTATCCAATAAACAAAAACAAAGTGGGAAATGAAGCAGCAGACAGAAAACAAAGGCTCAAATGATAACAATTAAGTCCTACAAATATTATGACCCTAAATGTGAATAGACTAAACACAACAATAAAAAGACACAGAATAGCTGGCTGGATCAAAAAACAGGAGCCATATATACTACGCCTACAAGAAACCCATATTATATCCAACAACAGAGTTGAAAGTCAAGGGCTATAGAAAATTATATCAAAGCAACAGTGGTGAAAGAAAATCAGAAGCTATACTTTATAGCTAGAATTTTATCTCATCTGATACATACTAATATCGGATGACATAAAATTCCATCTAAAAAAACTATCATGAGGCAAAAATGGACACTACATTATGATCAAGGAATAACACATCAATAAGAAGTAACTATCATTAACATGTATACATCCAATGTCAAGCCATCTAAAATATATAACACAAATGCTGACAGTTAAAGGCAGACATTGATAGTAGCAAAATCATAGTAGGAAAATTCAGTACTCCACTTACATGAATAAGTGGGCCATACAGTGAAAAAATCAACAAAGAAATCAGGAGCCTAAATGTAGCAATAGATCATATGGACCTAACAGACATACACATATTGGGGTACATACCCCAACAAAAACAAATATACATTCTTCTCAAGAGCACATAGAACATTCTCAAGAATAGTCCATATCTTGGGGCACAAAGCAAGTCTCAGCAAGTTTAGTAAGACTAAGATTATAGAAAACATCTTCTCTGACCATAAAGTGTGAAATTAGAAATGAACCAGAATAAAACTAGAAGAATCAAAAACTTGTGAAGATTGAAAAACAAGCTTGTGAACAACTCTTGTATCATTGAGAAAATTAAGACTTGTCTGGAAACAACTGACAATAAAGAGACAAGCTGCATGTGGTATGTGGCAAAAGCATTTTTGAGAGGAAAGTTTATATCCACACAAGCATACATCAAAAGCAAAAGCAAAACAAACTAAAACAAATTAAATATCTAACCAAACACCAGAAGGAATTAGAAAGGGAAGAACAAGCAAAACCAAGAATCAGCAGAAGAATGAAAATAAAAATTAAAGCAGAAATAACTTAAAAACCAAAAGACCATTCCAATGATCAATGATACAAGAACTATGTCTTTGAAAAAATAATCAAAATTAATAGACCCTGAGCTGAACAGAGAGAAAACCCCTAATAAAAAAAACAGAAAAAAGAGTTGAGGTTACAGTAGAGATTCTGAGATTACAATCACAGAACTACAAAGAAACATGATAAACTATTATGAGCACCTATGTGACAAAAAAAATCTATAAACCATGAAAACATTGACAGTTCTAGAATCTGACAACTTCTGAAAGCTAAAACTGGAAGATTACACAACTTAAAGAGATCAATAACAACCTCAGAAATTAAAGCAGCAACCAAAATTCTTCAAAAAAATTAGAGTCCAGGACCATCAGATGGGTTCGCTACCAAATTCTACCAAGAATTCAAGTTAGATCTAGTCCCATATTTCTTAAAATCTTCCACAAAATCTAAGAGGGAAAACTCCCAAATTTATTCTGAGAACAATATTACCCTGATTCTAACATTAGACAAAGACATCATCAAAAAGAAATCTGTAGACCAATATCACTGATGAATATGATGTAAAAATCCTCAATAATATTCTAGCAAATCAAATTCATATTTAAAATATATAAACCATGAAGAAATGGGAGTTATTCCAGCTTTGCAAGGAAGGTTCAACATATGCAAATCAGTCAGTATAAAACACTGCAGCAACAAAGGGAAATAAAAATATATATGATGATATCAGTAGATTCAGAAAAAGCATGTGACAAAATTCAACAGCCATTCATGATAAAAATACACATCAACTTAGTCACATACCTCAACATAATAAAATCTATATATGACAATATCATAGCCAACACTATACATAATTTTGAAAAATGTGAAAGCCTTGCCCATAAGATATGGAACAAGACAAGGTTGCCCACTCTCACCACTGTTATTCACCATAGGTTGGGAATTCTTGACTTGAGTAATCGGACCAAAAAAGCATATTAAAGCAATCCAAATTGTTTGCAAATGACACGATATAGCTAGAAAATGCTAAAGAATCCACAAAAAACTACTGCAAACAAATGTAGCAATAAATATAGGACATAAATTCAACGCAGAATAATAAGTATCATTCTTATATGCAAACAATGAAGTAGAAGAAAAGATTAAGAAAGAAATTTCATTCACAGTATCACCAAAATTTTCAAATGCCTGGGAAAAAACATAGCCAAAAAAGGTGAGTAACATCTACCATGCGAACAACTGCTTTTCAAAAATGAATAGAAAATTGCACAAATATGTGGAAAATAATTTCACAAAAATGGATTGGAATAATTAACTTAGTTAAAATGCTCATCCTACACAAAACCATACATACTTTAGAGCAATTTCCCTGAAAATTCTTTGGGTATTTTTCAAAGAAATTGAGCAAACAGTACTGAAGTTTGTATGTAACCACAAAAGACCTTGAATAGTCAAGGATATTTGAAGACATTTAAATAGCAGAAAATGAATTATACTTCCTGACCTCAATCTATGCTAGAGGAACAATCATCAAAGCGGTATGGTACTGGTACAAAAACAGACACAAAGAACCATGGAATAAAATAGCTCAAATAAAGCCGCACCTCTATGGACTGTTGATCTATGATAAATGAGTCAAGAATGTACAATAGAGGAAGTAAAGTCCATTCAACAAATGGTGTTGAAAAACTGGACAGATATCTGTAAACAAAAGGGAAACTAATTTCTCATTAGTGTCATATACAAAAGTTAACTCAGAAGGGATCAAAAATAAGACATGAGGTCATAAAATACTTAGAGGAAAATATAAGTAAAACTCTACTGTACATAACTTGCAAATATTTCTTTGGGAAAGAAACAACTATGGCAATAAAAACTAGAGTAATACTAAACATTAGGGACTACAACACACTAAAAGACTTGCACAGAGTGAAAGAAACTTCCAATGAAACAACAAAAACCCATGGAATTGGATAAAATATTCACACAACATTTATCAGACAAGAGTAGATATCTAAAACATATAAAGAACTCATAAACATCACCAATAAAAAAGCAAGTAATCTACTCAAAAATGGGCAGAAAACTGAATAAATGACTAAAGAAGACACTCAGATGACCTTCGGACACATGAAAGGTGTTCTATATCACTCATCATTTGAGAAATGTAAATAAAAAACATGAAATAACATCTCATACCAGTGAGATTGGACTTTATCAGAAAGTCTATAAACAACAAATGTTGGAGGAGGTCTTGGGAAAAAGGAACGCTTCTACATTGTTGGTTGGAAGGCAAATTTGTGCAATTATTCTGTGAAAGATTATGGCAGTTCCTTAAAAATATAGACGAGTCTACCATTTGATTCAGCAATCCCAGTTTGGGCCTAGACCTAGAGAAAAACTACTTTATTCAGAAAAAGGTTATCTGGATCCCTATGTACATAGCATTACATTTCACAAGAGTTATGATATGGAAACAAACGTCAATAAAAAGATAACTTTTGGTAAAGATACTGGGATATATATGTATATATGTATGTATATATATGCATGTATATATAATATATAATTCCATTGAATATTCAATGAGAATATATTCAGCTATTAGAAAAAAATCATGCCATCTGAAACAATCTGGATAGAACTTGACTGGGTCATGTTAAGCAAGATAAGTCAGGGAGAATAAGAAGCATAGGATCTTTTCACTCATATATAGACTATAAAGAAACAGCAACCAAATAAACAAACCCCAACAAAATTTTAGGTCATAAGATTGTGTTTATCAGGCAGGGAGAAGAGACAGAATTTAGGAAACAAGATTGTGCTAAAGAGCACTAGAACTCTGTGTGTGTGGTATAAAATACTCAGATGATATTTTAATATCCTAAAATAAATATGCTAATATAAACAAAAACACTTAAATCATTTATAAAAAGAACTATAAACTTAAATGCAGAATAAGAAATAAAACTTTAATTCTTTAAAAATTGCATAGCATACCAAGAATACCGTAAAGACAACACCAAAATATCTGTCAGAAACAATAAATAAGAAAAGTTGCAGAATATTAATAAAAATCAGTAGTATTTCTATACACAACCGATTGAAGATAAGTCATGTTTAAAAGCCCATTCACATCTATATATCAGTCTATCTATCTATAATACATTTATCATGTATCTATCTATAACAGTAAGCATAAACTTCAGAAAGGAGGTTGAGAATATACACATTGATTCTTGAGGTGGACTTGGATTGCAATGAACTTCCCTGTTAGTACAGCTTTTGCTATATACCATAGATTCTGGTAGCTTGTGCGTTCATCTTCATTTGTCTCTAAGTATTTTTAAAGTTCATCTTTGATTTCCTTTTTTACCCAAGAATCATTCAGAAGCATATTATTTAGTGTCCAATTAATTTGGGGTCTTCCAGCTTTTTTTGTGGTTGATTTCTAGTTTCAAGACATTATGGTCAGAGAGGATGCTTTGCATAATTTCAGTCTTTGTAAAATTGTTGAGATGTGTGTTGTGTCCCAACATATGATCTATCCCTGAGAATGTTTCATGCACACTTGAAAGGAAAGTGAGCTTTGTATTCATTGAATAAAGTGTTCCGTATATATCCATTAGATTTAACTGTTTCAGGTAGTCATTTAAAGCTTCTGTTTCCTTGTTAATTTTCTTCCTGATTGATCTGTCCATTGTTGTAAGTGGGGTGCTGAAGTGTCCCACTATAATTGTGTTGCTGTTGATGTTTCTTGTCAGATCTAATAATACTTGCTTAATATATTTTGACGCTCCTTCGTTTGTTATATATGTGTAAATAAACATATGTCTTCTTGCTGGATTAACACTTTAATCATTATATAATGTCCATCTCTGTCCTTTTTATGCTCTTTATCTTGAAGTCTGTTTTATGTGATATAAGTATAGCTGTTCCTGCTCTTTTGTGGTTGCCATTAGACTGTAGGCTTGTCTTCCAACCATTGACTTTAAGTCTTTGTACATATTTTGAAAGAATTTCAGTTTCCTGAGTGCATCAGCAGGTTAGATTATACTTTTTAGTCAATTCAGCCACTCTGCATGGTTGGATTGATGAGTTGTCCTTTAACATTTAGGGTGATTATTGATATGTAGCTATTTATTGTAATTTCATAATTTGTCTTTTGCATATGGCTCCAGATAATGCCTTTGTTCTTCTCTTTTTCTTCTTAGGTTGGTTGGGGGTGTTATGTTTTGATTGGTGTTCCTTTTTTTCTTATTCTTTGCTTTTCCCCTTAAGGTGTATTTTGAGGTTACCCTGATGTCAACATTATAAATTCTATGTTTATTTCTGATTTTTATTTGAAGTCAGATCATTTTACACTCATTCTAACTATCCACATTTTTATTCTCTTCTCCCCACATTTTATATTTGCTAGCTTAGTCTTCTTAAGTGGGTTTTCTTTAGCCTTTATAGATCATGCTTTAATATTTTTCAAGGACTCATTTTGTGATGAATTCATTTAACATTTGCTTATCCAAAAAGATCCCACCATTCTTTCAGTTATGAATGATGATCTCATAGGGTATAGTTTCCTAGGTTGAAGATTCTCCTCTTTCAGCACTTTGAATATATCATGTCATTACCCTCTGAGTTTCAGTTGATAAATCTACTGACAATCTTATTGGGACTCATTTATATATGACTCTTTTTTCTCTGACTGCTTCTAAGATTCTTATCATATATTTTTGACATTTCGATAGCAATGTGTCCAGGTAGAGCTCTGTTTGTGTTTCTTTTATTAGAAACTCTTTGAGCTTCCTGGGTATGGAGTCTTGCATCATTCTTCAGATTTGGGAAACTCTTTACTATTATTTATTCAAATACAGTTTCTGCCCCCTTTTCTCTTTCTTCTCTTTTTGAGAACCCTATGTTGCAATTGTTGTTCCTTTTGATCTTATCCCATAGGACTTGAATGCTGTCTTCATTACTTTGCATTGTTTTTATATATTTGCTGGTTTGCTTGAATCATTCCTCTGCTTTATCTACTGTATAGCTCTGACCTGGCCCATTCACCTACCCTTTGTCTTAAGGAAAACTTGCATCTCTATAGCTTTTGCTCCTGTTTTCCTATGTATTTGTTTCTGGAGAATAGGTGAATTCCTAGTTACTCTGTGGGGAAGATCAGAATTTCATCCCTAGTATGTCTTCATCTTCTGACTGTGTCTCCAAAATAAATAAATGGAATTACATTAAGGTAACATCTTTCTGTACAGCAAAAGAAACTTGCATCAAAACTAGAAGACATGCAATTAAATGAAAGAAGATATTCATCCATCACACCTCTGACAAGGGGTTAATAAATGAAATATACAATGAACTCAAAACTCAATAACATAATACCAACAATCCCAAATAAAAATGGGCTGTGACCTTAAGATGGTATATAAATAATCAACAGTTTCATGAAAAGATGTTCTACTTCCCTTGTCATTAAGGAAATGCAAATCAAATCAACAATGGATATCATCTCACACCTGTGTGAATGACTATAAAAAATAAACAACAATTGCTGGAGAAGATATGGGAAAAAAGGAAAAGCTTATACACCACTGGTGGGAGTGAAAATGGCGCAACAATTCTGGAAAGCCATATGGAGATTCCTCAAATAATTGAGAATGGAAATGCCAATTGATTCAGTTATTTCTAACTAAGCATTTATTCTAAAACAGCAACACTTATTTGCAGGTATATATGCAAATCTATGTTCATCTCAGCATTACTTACAACAGCCAACAGCTGAAGAAAACTAAATACTATGCAGTCATCAAAATGGAGAAATTCTGCCTTTCATGGTAACATGAGTGAACCTGGAGATAATTATGCTTACGAGATAAGTCAGGAGAAAAACAAACATTGCATATCACTCTATCATGTGTATAGAGACAGAAGACAAATGATTGACCTAAATTAAACAATATTAGACTGCAAAAAGGAACTAATTCAAGCAACAACAGATGTTTTTCAATTTTTTATTGCACTTTGTTTTACAAATTAAAATGCACTCATATGTGTAGGCTCCACATATGTACAGTTTCTGATTTCCTTAGATACATATTAACACACCCTACCCTCCATTAAGTCAGCAAGTATTCCTCATAATTGTCCAAAGAACTCTGCTACCACTTACCACCCACCCCACAACCTGTCCCATTCCCTATGTTAACCTCAGTTTTATTGCAAAAGTCCAAGCGTTGGTTTTATTTTGTCTGTTCCTTTGTTATTTCTATTCACAATCCACCTATGAGTGAGATAATCTGGTGTCTGTATTTCTTCTTTTGATTCACTTCACTTAACATAATACACTCTAGATTCATCTTTGCTGATATAAAAGACAAGATTTCATCTTATAAAATGGCTGTGTTTTATTGCTTTGTATATATTTACAACATCTTTATCTATTCATATGATGTTGGGCACTTAGATAGTTTCCAGTTCTTAGATATTGGGAACAGGGCTGCAATAACCATGGGGGTGTATAAATCTGAGAGTCAGTGCTTTTATATCTTGTGTGTAAATTCCCAGAATTGGGATGGCAGGATCATAATGGATTTCCATATTCGACTTTTAAGGAAATCTCCATACTGTTTTCCACAGGGGTTGCACCAATTTGCACTCCCACCAACAGTGTAAAATTATTCCCTTTTCTCCATATCCTGGCCAATAAGTGTTACTTCCAGACTTTTGGATAATAGCCAATCTCTCAGGTGAAAGGTGATGTCTCATTGTTGTATAAATTTGCATTTTCCTGATAACTGGCAAGTAGGAACAGCTTTTCATGTGCCTGTTGGCCATCTGTATATAATCTTTGGAAAAATGTTTCTCCAATGACTTCTCCTGTTTTTTGACTGGATTGCCTATTTTTCTATTAATACATTTTATGTGTTCTTTGTATGCATTGGATATTAAACCCTTGTCAGAAATACTGAGTGCAAATATCTTCTCCTAGTTAGTAGGTTGTCTTTTTGCTTTGGTGTTTTCTTTTGCTGTGAAGAAGCTCTTTAGTTTGATGTCATACCAGTTGTTTATTTTTCTTTTGTTTCTCTGGATGCTGGAGTTGAGTTGCAATGGCTGATGTCATGGAAAGTCTTTCCAATGTTGTTTTCCAAGAATTTCATGGTTTCTAAGTCTCTAGCCCACTTTCAGTTCAGTTGTATGATTTCTATCTTTGTAAATTTGGTGAGACATTAGTTGTGTCCCAACATATGATCTATCCTTGAGAATGTTCCATGCACACTTGAGAATAAAGTGAACTCTGCAGTCATTGGATGAAATGTCTGTTAGACCTAACTCTTCCAAATGGTAATTTAAAACTTCACTTTCTCTGTTAATTTTCTACCTGATTGATCTGTCTATTGTTGTAAATGGGGTGCTGAAGTCTCCCACTATAATTGTGTTGCTGTCAATGTCTCTTGTCAGTTCTAATTCTTGCTTAATGTATTTTGATACTCCTTTATTTGGCACATATATCTTAATAAGCATTTTGTTGTCTTGCTGGATTAACCCCTTAATCATTATAATAATGTTCGCCTTTGTCCTTCGTTATACTTTTTTGGTTGGAAGTATATTTTACATGATACAAGCATGACTGTTCCTGTCGTTTTTGGTTGCCTTTCTACTGGAGGATTGTCTTCCAGCTGTTGACTTTGAGACTATGTTTATCTTTTGAAAGAAGGGAGTTTTCTGAATGCTGCGAAAGGTTGAATTATGCTTTTTAATTCACTCAACCCCTCTGTTTAGCTTGATTGAGTTCAATCCACTAACGTTTATGGTTATTATTGATATGTAACTATTTATTGCCCTTTTGTAATTTGTCTTTTGGGTGTTTTTTCAGATAGTACCTTTGTTCTTCTCTTTATCTTCTTATGTGGATTGGGTGTAATTATTTTTTGATTGGCTTCCTGTTCTTTTTTTTCTTCTTAGCTATTTCCCTGGAGATGTATTTTTTAGGTTACCATTAGAAATACTAAGTTTATTTCCAATTTTTATTTGAAAGCAGATTAGTTTTACACTTATTTTAGTGAGCCACATTTTTTTCTCCTCTCATCTTTCCTCATTTTATATTTACTCTCTGACTCTTTTAAAGTGGAGTTTCTTTACATTTTACAGAGTATTCTTTAGTATTTTTGGTAGAGTTTTTTTTTTTTTTGCTGATGAATTCTTTTAACTTTTACTTATTGGAAAAAGTTTTTTTAACCGTTTCTTCAGTTCTGAATGACAATCCTACTGAATATAGTGCATTAGTTTGAAACTACTTTTCTTACTGTGCTTTGAATATATCATGCCATTTCTTTCTGACATGTAGAGTTTCAGTTGAGAAATATGCTAGCAATCTTATTTAGGACTCCTTTGTGTATGACTCATTTTTCTCTAGCTGCTTTTAAGATCATTTATCTTGTATTCTTGACATTTTGATTACACTGTTTCTATGGTTTGGTCTGTTTGGGTTTCTTTTGTTTAGAACTCTTTTAACTTCCTGAATCTGGAGACTTACTTCATCTCTCAAGTTAAAAAAAATTCTCAACTACTGTTATTTCAAATACATTTTCTCCCCCCTTTTCTCTATCTCTCCCTTGGTGACCTTTATGCAAATGCTATTCCTTTTGATGTTATTCCTTAGGTCAAAAATGTTTTCTTCATTTTTTCCATTCTTTTTTTTTTCTTTGCTGGTTTGATTGAGTGCATTTTTCTGCCCTATTTTCTACTTCACTGAATCTATTGGAGGTTCCATCCACCCTATTCTTGAGTCCCTTTATTGAGTTTTAGTTCAGCTATCATGTCCTTCATTTCTTTGATAATTTGCTTTATTTCTTCTCTCCCATTTTTGTTCCCTTTTCCCCCTCTATTGTTTATTTGATATCCATGAGTAGATTTATCATTATTACCCTAAATTCATCCTCAGGTTGTTTGCATATGTCTTTTGTATTCAAATTTACCCCTGGGGCTGTAATAGGATCCATCAATTCACCTATATTTCTCTGTGATTTCACTCTGTTTATGTTTCTTTCACTTAAATTTTCTTGCAGTGATGGCATTGTGGAGGGTATCAAGTTGCACTGGAGAAGTCTGTATCTTAGTTTGAAGACTAGGACTTCTTGAATTGTGTGGCATCATCTTTGGTTGGAATTGCTGATGTTCTTATGTGGCCCCCTACATTATGGCCCAAGAATTCTGCCTATGGGTTGGAGTTTGTGTGTGGGATGCAGAGTCTTCTGCCAGTATTACAGTTCTGAATGATAATAACCACCTTTTCCCTGACCTATAATCAGCGGTTGGACTGCCTCTACCCACAAGGTGATGGTAAAGGGTAGTATTGACATTTCCTCTCTTCTGAGAGACTATTTTCTCTCTTTAAGTCTGAGGGGCCTTACCCAGGAGGGTCCTGGACCTCTGGAAAAATATGGTAAGAGAAGATGGGGGCTGGGGATTCCCCTTCCTGCCTTATGATTATGGTGGAACCCTGTGTAATTTCCTTTGGGGGCTCAGACCACTGGGGCACTAATCCTCCTTCCACACTGTACCAAAACCCTTTCCCTTAGCTCTGTGTTCCAGTTCCACTAGTCAGGCACTCTGCTGCACTCTGAATGACTCCTAGGAGACCCAATTTCTCCCACAGTCCCAGCCCCTCTGCTGCTTATTTCCCCTGAGATTGGCATTTTTGAATCCATGATGCAACTCTGAACCCAGATGTCTTTGCCTACCAATCCTTGTGGTGGTATTGTTCACTACTGCTGTCTCTTCAGTCCCCAAGCCAGCCCATTCATGCTGTGTGTGTCAAAAGAGTAGGTAATTTCCAGTTGTTTTGTAGGGAGGACATCCATCATGTCCTAGCAGGTTGCCATCTTGACCAGATAGAGTTGAATCATATCAGACTTTTAGTCAGGGGAAAAAACAAATAAGAGGGTACAGAAAGAGATGGGAGTTTATGTGGCAAATGTGCTAAATGAGAATTAATTATAAAGTGAGGGAAATAAAAAAGAATTAGTGTCAAACATACTATACTATATACATTGTAAATTTTCTATCATATATATATCTCCAACCTACCTAATGTTAAAAGCCAATCTTTCTTCAATGAATCAAGAATCACTTAAAATAATTTGAGTTGCCCCAATAATTAAATATGAATTGGAAAGTATATTCAGAAATGTTTTGTTTCTGGGGTAATTGATTACAAATATGGGAGAGAAAAAAGAAGTTTCAGTGCAGTGAAATATCATCAAAATGGATGCCCTATAATTAAGATTTATTTATATACAAGCACTATTCTGTGCACATTGCATAGATGAATTTCAATTCATTTTTCACAATAACCTTCATGAGAAAAATGCATTTTTTTCATATGTGGTAACTCAGGCACATATTGGCTAAGTAAATTGTCCAAGATCATACAGGTGGTGAGTGAAAGAGCTTGTATTCAAGTCCAAGCTGTCTGACAATAGGATTTTCATCTTTAACCACTTATTTAAACTAAAAATATTAGTCAATGATAGCTCAAATTCTATCTTCTACTGTAAAATAGATATCCTGACCTGAGGTAACAATTTTTTGAGAAATAATTAACTTATTTCTATCTGATTATCTCCTTATCCAGAAAACACTGGAATCAAATTCCTACTCGATCTTCTAATATACTTTCTTGCTGTGTAACCACAAGCTGAGGACGTACCCTCTCTGAGATTTACATGATCATCTTTTGGATGGTAATAAATGTAATTAGTGATTGCTTTAAAGAATTGTTATAAGGAATAAAAGTTTCTAGTTAAAATGGAAAACAGCACAATGTTCAGGATGAGGTAAGCACTCAAACTGTTAGAAGTGGGCTCTCCCATTTGATCTAAGAGTTCTACTTCTATGTATATACCTAGAGAATACAAAAATCATAATTGACAAATATTTTCTGCACCCTTATATTCATACCAGCACAGTTCACAATAGCAATGACATAGGAAAACTTAAGTGCCCATCAACAGTGAACTGGATAAAGAAGCTATGGTATAGCTTATAATAGCATTATATACAGCTGTTAAAAAGGACAAAATTGTTCCCTCTTCAACAATATGGATGCATAATAGGGGGTCGTGTTAAGAAAAATAAGCCAAAAAAAGAGAAATGTACGGGGTGGAAATACTCACAGACTGAGGTACAATTTCAGCACATTAAACCAAATATAACAATGCACATAAAAATATAAATTAAAAAGTGGGGTTTTACAGTTTCTCAAAAATTTGACATACTTATGATTCAGTAGCAACACCACTACTACGTATATACCAGAAATAAATGAAATATGTCTACACAAAAAACTATACATGAGTGTTCATAGCAAGATTATTCATAATTGCCTAAAAATGGAAGCAACTCAAATGTTCATCAACAGATTAATGGCTACAAATGATATATGTATACAATGGGATATTGTTCATCCATGAAAATAAATGAAATACAAGCTATAATATGGAGAAACACTAAAACCTTATTTTATGTGAAAGAAGACAAACCCAAAAGGCTTTTCTATTGTTCTTTTTTAAGACATGTCCAGAATAGACAAATACATATAGACAGAAAATAAATTGCTTGTTGCCAGGGCCTCAAAAGTGGATAAGAATGTATCACTACTGGGTATTATATTTATTTGGGAAGTTATAAAAATGATCTATAATCTATGGATGCATAATTATGTTAATGTACTCAAATCACTGAATTACATGTATTTTAAATTTACATTTTATGCTATTGTGAATTATATCACAATAAAACTAAACAATACAAAGGGGTCCTTAATGCAAAAATTCCTTCTTCTTATGCTTTTAAAGAACTCACCAACATAATTCCAAATTTATTTCAAGTAGAAACTCCTATGCCACTGTCCTATTTTAATGCCTATTTGAAGTGATTTTCTTGAATAAATGACAATAATCCCCAATTTCGTTTTCACTACCTCAAAGCCTTTTCCCCATTAACTCTCTGTTGTCTTCTCTGCCAGTAGGGATAACCTCACTCTTCTATATTTATCCCCTGGAGATATGTGAAAGTGGAAGAGAAACTACATAAGTCCAACTTTTTATTCAGAAAACAAATTGAGAGTTCTATATATACCCTCATGAATTAACTTTACTATATACATTTGCTTGATATTAATTAAGTTAATCTAACCTCTTTCTAGAAATATCTTGCCTTGCCTACATTGGGCTGACTGTATTACTATATTGTCTATTTCGTTCCACATCAATTCAATCTCTGCCAACTATTTTTCAAAGTTTCCTCAAATTTATGGCTTGTTCTTACACTTCTTGACTGTCCAACATTACTATAAATTTTTTCTTTTATACTTCTTTTGTACTTCAATGACAATTGTGAAGGTTAGGAAACAGAAACATATGGGATCAGTTTTTCACCGTGAAACAGAAATCCTACTTACATTTAATTTAAGAGCAATTAGTGTCTCTTCTCTCATCTGATGTTTGATTACCAAGTTGTCCAAATTTATCTCTTTATTTATTATAAAAATAATTTTATAATCCCTGTTACCATCATAATACCTCATCTTATGGGAGAGGGAGCATTGATTCTCCTTGGACACTCTGGTTCAAGTGTGGACAAAATTTCATACATAAGTTTCTTCAGACAGTAGGACTTTCAATATAAATAAAAGCAATGATAAAAAATAGTTGTCCTTTACCCTTCCTATGTGCCAGGCTCAGTAATGGTATCTTAACATAAATTATCTATCAAATTCCTTATAATTATCCTGTAAGGTGGCTATTTCTGTTTTCATAAAATTATAGTATCAAATATCAAGTTACCAATTTAAGTGATATATTCAGAGAAATATTATTGTTTCCATGGTGAAATATTATTGGGTCCATGCCTCCAGCTGAGTGTTCCCGCATGCATCCTAAGAACCCAGATTTGAGTAGTTGGGGTGGGGAGGTGGGAGGGAACAACCAAGATGAATAACTGAATGAAAAATAAAATTAAAATTCTTCTTCTCCCTACCTGCTTGTCTGCTTGCCTTCACTCCTGCCTGCACCTTTCCTTAAAAAAATAAATATTATTTTTCCCATTTGATAAAACTGAGGTATCAAAAGGTTGTTACCTACCACAGTACTAATTGACAGAACAAGAGTTGGAAACTAAATCTCACTGATTCCACAGGCACAAATATTAACTATTTTACTAAAGTAAATATTAATATACCCTAGTTCAACTTTAAAAATACCATATCATTCCCTCCTGGAGACTGAGAAACTGTGATCCTCTCCAGTGATGAGGCCAACCAAGACTACTACTTCCATGGATAGAGGACCTACAAGTCTGAGGCAGAGAAATAATAGAAACATCCTCAATAGGATCCTCAATAGGATCCAAATAGTTTTAACCAAAATACTATATGTATATGACACAAAATATATCAGACTAAAAAAATACACGGTGTGAGTTTGTGGATGGCAGTCCTTTATTTTACATTAAAATCACCAATTTTATGTTATTTATATTCTTTGAAGTTCATATTTTGCTTCAAGACAAGTGATAAGCTACAAAAGAAAAACAAAGTTTAGTTTAATAACTCAGCACTCAGTTGTGTTCACTGTTTTATAAATTAAACACGTGAGTAAAATCTCTTTATACATTGATATTGAGACTGAATATTGGACTATTCCACTTATCAAAATGTTGTTGCTCCTTAAGAAAGCAAATAAAATGTTCAAGGTGTTGATGTTCTTAAAATTTCAGGTTGCTTTTTTTCTCACAGTGACAACAAAGAATTGAATAACTTCAGCAAAGCTGTGCTTCTGATTAGCTAACCACAAAACATTCAGAGAGGCAATGTTGAGTTTTCAACAGTGATTCATTTTTCTAGTTAGTTGGGTTTGCTTGTGTGAATAATAAGATCTTTTAGGCAAATGCATTGATCACTTGAACCTATCAATAAACTGAATGTGTCAATGTAATTACAGATTAAAACTTCTATAAATTTTATTTCCTTGAGGAATATTGGCTATCAATAAAATAGGAAAATATTCATGATATAATGTGGCCATATTTTTACAGAACGCTGCCAAATATGCTTTACATTAAATTAAAGGAACACTGTAATGTACCACAAATATTTTTAGTTGCCAATTAAAAATACCAAATGTATATATGAAGAATAATGCCTGAATATCTATAGAGAACTCTCAAATTATAGCAAACATTGGTAGATGAGGCTGTTGGTGAAGAATGACAATATTTACTGTAACAAATATTAGCTGTGCCAATGTCCCACTTAGTGAACAATTAATGGCTGCTACAGTCAATTCCAGGTAACTACGGAGGACCTTTGGGGGTATTTATTGGAGAAACCTCCAAAATGCAGGTCAGGCCTCAAGAAACAAAGCTAGTGTATTAGAGTGCTGATTATTAAGGGGTGATCTGTAGAGAAATAGATTAATACTATCTGGGAGAGTGTCCAAAGGGCAAGAATCTCAAGCTTCATCTCAGACCTATTGAATTAAGATCTGTATATAAACAAGATACTTGGATGATTCATGTGAACATTAACATCAAGCACTTTCCAGTTATATTTTGGTCCCTTCAAAGAAGTGCTGAGTTATAAAATCAATGACATACTACAATTGTGAAATCTTTTTATTTTTCCTGCTATATATCCTGAAAAGAAGCCCATCTGTGAACGTGTTCATATCTGCCCCACAACCTATTGATAGAACTCCACAGTTAGCATTTATTCTAACTACTCTCAATCCTGGCTATCAGAATCATCTGATATATTTTTTCAAAACTGCCAATGTCCAGTATCTACACTCAGTGTGGCTCTACTGCATGTTACATTCTAATTTCATGTGTGTTTAAAGTCACACCTAGATACCTGCTTGCAAGGGGTTCCAAAATAGAGGAAAGAATTGCAGTAGGAATTTGATATTGATTTTCAGCATCAAGCCACCAAAGCCATAAAATTAACAACAAATTTAAAGCAGGAATGGCAATTTTGATTCAGCAAAGAATTCAAGTCAAAAAGTAACAAATGCATGAGCAATGCAGGGCTACTTTATGTTTACTAAAGGTAAAACCCACTGAAGAGAAAGAGCAGTTATGAAATTTATGTATTAAATGCAGAGTACAAAAGTATATAAAACAAATGTTTTATTTTTATTTATTTAATTTATTAAATTGAAGCTATAATGGATCACACTATATATGTATTAGAAAGTACAAGTCCACACACTTCTACAAATGTATGATGTCATGCCATGCCCAGCACCAAAGTTCCAATACTCCTCAGCACAGTCCATTAGAATTTCTTGACACTTTGCTCCTATCCTCATTAACTTCTTCTGATGAAGTGTTCTGTTGTCACAATCCAAAGCTAGTATTTATTTTCTGCTTGTTTTTTAAATATTCCAAATATGAATGGAATTATCTGTTATTTATCTTTCTCTTTCTGATGTATTTTGCTCAGCATAATCCTCTCAGATTCTTCTATGTTGTTGTAAACAGAAAAATCATCTTTTTGGTAACTGAGTAGCATTCCATTAAGTATATATACAACATCCTCTTTATACAATCATCCATTAATATGCACTTAGTTTGTTTCCATATACTACCTCGTATAAGTAGTGCTGCAATAAATGCAGTTGTGTACATATCTTTTCAAATTAATGTTTTCATATTCCTTGTATATATACCCAAAAGTAGAATTACTTTATTATAAGGTAGTTCTATTTTGAATTTTTGGAAGAAACTCCTTACTGTTTTCAAATTTACATTCAAACTAATAATTTCCAAGGTTTCTAATTTTTCCACACTTTCATCAACACAGTTTATAGTAATTTTGATATAGCCCTTTCTAACTTGTGTAAGGTACTATCTCATTGTGGTTGTGATTTTAATTTCCTTAATGAGTATTTTTTTCATGTGCCTGTTGGCAACATTTGTATGTCTTTGGAGAATTGTCAGCTGAAATATTCTACCCATTTTCTAATTTAGATATTTTTGTTTTTGTTGAGTTGCATGTTATATACTTATTATTTTAAAAATATATTATTTCAATGAACATGTATAAGATCCATCTTTAAATGATTGCAAATACATTTATAATGAAAACATTTCTTGTAAAAATTAAACATTCCCTGAATTTGTAGTTATACAGGTAAGACACATATATAAAGATCATTCTCTGGTGTTAGAACAGTATATTAATGGTCACTTGAATAAATAAAAATGGGGATATTATTCCTTGAATAGTATCTGAGGAGGCCACAGGAGTTTATTGGATGCACTGTGAGTGGGAAACCCCACAGCACTCCAGCAGCTCGGTAAAAGCAGCTACTGCATTGAGAGGAACCATTGAGAAACTCCATATGCCAGAAAGCTAGAAGGATGGTATGAGAGGTGTGTGGATTGTGGCAGTGGGCAGAATCATGGGCTTCTGTGGCTGTAGCAGCAGTTTCAGAGGCTTTCACAGCTGCAGCAGTGGGAGAGGAGGAACTTGGCACAACCAGCAAATGGATGGACAGGACAACAGACCGAAGTAGAGTACCAAAAAGGAAGGGGCAAAAATTGGTGGTGATGTGGACACTGGACTTGAGAGAAGCCCAAGATAAGGGATTTGGCTCAGCATAGCACAATGGAAAGGTTAACACTCCCCCCAATCCCCCCAAACATATACCTTGGGACCTGGGCTCCAGCTAAGAGGAACTCCAGTAGTGCAGCACTATATGGAATGCTGGATCATATCTGGTAGTGCAAAGAGGAGGGCTGCCCTGGGTATGTCCAATAGAAACAAGACACCCCACCCACCAGACTTCAGCAACAATGACCCTGCTCCCCCCATCCTTAGTGCTGCTCCCCAACCCATAGTCATATTCCACTCCCTGAAAAATATATACATTCAGAAAAAAAAGAGGAATAAGAGGAATAATCACAACGGATACAACTGAAATACAGAAAATCATAAAAGAATGCTATATATACAGTATGGATCAAATTGGATAAACTAGAAGAAACTTAAAAATTGTTGGAAATATAGATCATTCTAAGAGCAAACTAGAAAGAAATAGAAATAATTAACAGATTGATCATAAGCAAGGAGATATATACATTTAAAAATATCTCCCAAAACATAAGCCCTATACCAACCAGATAGTTTCACTGGCAGATTCTACCAAACATTCAAAAAATTAATACCAATCTTTGATCTGTCAAAAAAATTAAATATAGCAAATTTCCAAAAAATTTGTATAATACCAAGATTACTCTGATTCCAAAACCAGATGCTGATGGATCCCCAAAAGAAAATTATAAATGCACAGTATTGATGAATACTGATGAAAAACTCCTCAACAAAATGCTAGCAAACTGAATTTAATGATTTATTAAAATAATCGTATGCCACAATCATGTGAGATTTATTTCTGAGATGGCAAGGATGGTTCAACATTTCAATTCAATAAATGTGATACACTTCATCAACAAAAAGCACAAAAACTACATGGTCATCTCAATAGATACAGAAAAAGTATTTGACAATATTCACCACGATATTTTTCAACTCTCCAAAATGGACATAGACATAATGCATTTCAACATAATAAAGACTATATATGACAAACACAACCAACATCATACTCGATGAAGAGAAACTGAAAGCTTTTCCTCTGAGATCAGGAACAAGGAAAAGATATGCTCTGTGTACAATACTATTTAATATATTGATAGAAGTCCAGGCCAGTGCCATCAGACAAAACAAATGTTATCCAAATTGGAAAGGAAGAAGTGATAGTGTCACTTGCTTCAAATGAGATGATGGAATATACATATAGAACACCAAATACTACAGTAAAATGATGCTAGAAATAATAAACAAATACAGTAAAGTGGCAGCTACAAATTAATATTAAAAAATGTTGCATTACTTTATGAGTTGTGAAATTACAGAAAGAGAACTCAGAAAACAATCCCATTTACAATAGCATCAGAAAGAATTAAATGCCTTGGAATAAACTTAGCCAAAGAAATACAAGACATATACTCCGAATAGTAAAAAACATTGTTAAAAGAAATAGATGACACAAAGAAATGGAAAAATATTCCTTGTTCATGGATTGGAAGAATTAACAAAATTAAAATTGCCATATTATCTAAAGCAATAAACATATTTAATGCTCTCCCCATCAAAATACCAAGGAAATAGATAAAAAAATAATGAAATTGATTTGGAACTGCTAGAGGCCCAGGATAGAAAAAACAATCCCAAGGAAAAATAATAAAAATGAAAGTATCATGTTTCCTACTTCAAATTCCACTACAAAGCAATAATAATCAAGTCAGTATCATATTGGAATAAAAACAGAAATGCAGATCAGTGGAACAGAGTTGAGAACCTAGAAATGAACTCATAAATATATATGGTCAACTCATTTTCGATAAAGGAACCAAAGACTTAAAATGCGATAAGTACAGTGTCTTCAGTAAGTTGTGCTGCGGAAGCTGGATAGTCACACACATAATATTTAAACTAGATAGCTACCTAAAACCATACACCAAAGTTAAGTCAAAGTGGATTAGACTTAGATGTAAGGCTGGAAACCATAAAATACATAGAAGTAAATAAACATAGGCAAAACACTACGGAACATCTTTGGGACCCAACTCCAATAGCAAGGGAAATAAAAAGCAAAATAAACAAATGGGATTACATCAAACTAAAAAGCTTCTGCACAGTGAAAGAAAATCATCAGAACAATAGGACTTCCTAATAAATGGGCAAAGATGTTTGACCATCACACAATATAAGGGGCTACTATCCAAAATATGTTAAGATATCATAAAACTCAAAACAAAAAATGAATAATCCAATTTACATGTGGCCAGTGATCTTAATAGACACATATCTAAAGAATGCAGATAGTGCATTAAAAGATGTTCTACTTCTCAAGTCATTCAGGAAATACAAATCAAAACAACCTCTCATTTGTGAGAATGACTATTAACCAACATAATGGAAACAAATGGTGGAGAGGATTTGGAGAAAAAGGATATTTTAAGCACTGTTGATAGGAAAATACATTTAATATGAGTTACTAGTAAATAGCCTAAATTTATTTATTTACTATATAGTTCACCCAAGATTTTTATATTATTAAGATAAAATATACTTTATACATTCAATTCTAATTTTATTTTCTCAGGCTTCATTGATATCCCATGCATTTATGCACTCTGAATTGACATTATAGCATTGTATAGAACCAGTATTCTGTATTTTCTTGCTATGTACGTTCTGTGTAGATAACTATTCTACAATGTAGACACTAGTGTCAATATTTTGCTGACACTTTTTTATGCTTGCTTTTTGGTTCTATACATGCTATTTTGGTAAGCCAAGCTTCATTTTGAATCCAGAGAGCTAACTAAGATTTGCTTTACCAAATTCTATTTCATAGCATTTGTTATAATCTGAAATTACAGTTAATTTTCAATGATCTGAATCATGGTGTCTTGTTTTATTGACAAACACTATATACCAGTTTGAAATGAAAATCTATACTAAAGTTTGAAAAACATTATGTTTGTCTTTCTTTTAGTAAAAATTTCATTACTGAAACTCTTATTTCCTTCTGCAAAAAATGTTAACCTTAAGTGTATTACTAATGAATAGTCTACTTTTCTTAAAATATAATCTATAGTTCACTATGATTTGTTTTATTCTTAAAACCAAATATAATTTATCAGGGGGATTTTATTTTTATTCTCTGATTCTCTATTGATAACCCATGTGTTAATGTACTCTGAATAGATATTGTGATATTTTATTAAACCATTAATCTGAATTAACTTGCTGAATATTTACTGTGTGGATAGATATTCTTGAGTTTTGTATCAAGTCTTTTTTGAAAATTAGGTTTGCTAAGCTTTGTCCACCAATTGGAGTATGGCCTTTTACGATACTCTATCTTATATTTGTTTTACTATGTAAGCACTTTTATCAATAAATATTGTTTTGACACAAAGTTTATCATAGTTTATTTTTCATTATATATGGGATTTATTGGAAAGCTTCATTCTGAATCCAGAGAGTGAACTAAGGTTTACTTTGTCAAATTATTTTTTCATAATAAAATATTTGTTATAATCTGAAATTAAACTTATTTTCAGTGGTAATGAACCAAGCTGTCTTGTTTATGCCCACCACTATGCAGAGAGCAGATTGCTGTAAAAATCCATGTTAATGTTTTGATATCACCTTTGTATTTCCTTTAGCAAAAACTAAATTAGTGATAGACTTTTCATTGTGTACTTATATAATAAAACTTAAATTTGATTTTGAGTTTCTAATGAATGACCTACATTTCCTTAAATCTACTCTGTAGTTGACATATGGTTTTATTCATGATAATATATGCATTATATGTATAATGTAATATATACATTATATGTATAATGTATATATTATAAATAATAATGTATATATTGTACATACAATCCAAAATAATACATACTTAATACAATTTTGCTTTTATTTTCTTGGGTTACATTAATGACCCATGTGTTTATGGACTTTGAATATATATCATAATATTGTGCAGAAGCAGCATTCTGTATTAAATTGCAGATTATTTACAGTGTTCTTGCATTCTTGATGTATATCAATACTCTTCTGAAAACAGGGTTACTAAACATTCTTTGTCCACCACTTAAAGCATGACCTTTCACTATACTGTATTTTACATGTTTCAACATATAGGCACTTTGTATTACTAAATATTCTGATCATGCAGTGTTTTTCATAGTCACTTAATCTTTTGTTCTATACAGAATTTTTTAGTAAACTTCATTCTGAATCCAGACAACAAACTATGGTTTGCTTTGGCAAATTCATTGTTCATAGCAATATATGAGAGACCTGAAGAGTTGCATTGAAAAGGTTGTAACTAGATCACTATCTAACATTGTATGCAAAAATAAATTAAACATTGATTAAGGATTTGGATGTAAGACCAAAACAGTAAAATACATAGAAGAAAACAGCAAACACTAGTGAACCTTGACCTAAGATATGTCTTTGGAAACTCAACACCAATAGCAAGGGAAATAAAATGCAAAATAAACAAATGGGATTACATCAAACTAAAAAACTTTTGGACAGTAGAAGAAAATCTCATCAAAACAAAAAAGACATCCTAATGAATAGCAGAAGATATATATGTCACACATCTAACAAGGGGTTACTTTCTAAAATATGTCAAGACCTCAAAACTCAACAACAACAAAAACTATTAAATTTAAATATTGGCAATGATTTTAGTATACAGTTCCCTAAAAAAGGCATACAGAACATTAAAAGATGTTCTACTTTTCTCATTGTTAGTGAACTACAAATCCAAACAACTTCACAGTTGTTTGAAATGTGAAACATTTCAAAGTGAAAATGACTATTGTCCAAAAGTATGAAGATAATTAAGTGGTTGTGGAGAAAAGGAAACTCTTATACACTGTTGGTGAGAGTGTAAAATGTTGCAACTATTATGGAAAGTATTATACAGATTCCTTAAAAAGTTGATAATGGAGACTCCATTTGATCCAGTTATTGCAACACTTATTCAGAGATTTAGATGCTATCAGCTATTAAAAGCTGATATCCTGCCATTTGTGACAATATGGATGGACCTGGAGTGAAATATGCCAGAAGAAGAAAGACAGACATCATATGATATCACTAATTATGTGGTTTCTGCAAATTTGTGAGCGCAGGAAGAGATAGGGGAGTGGGAGCGGGAAAATGGGTAAAGGAAATTAATTGTATAGTGAAAGAAAAGTAAATATTAGCAAACTCTCTGCATTATATACAGATAAAGGTTTGTTATCATCTACACCTTAAGCCTAGTTTATGTTCTAATATAATATACCTTCATTAAAATCAATTTAAAGTAATTTTACAGACCATCTGTTGTCATCTCAGTCATGAGTCATTGCCATTTTGGAGAACTATTTTATGAGCTACAGAAGTCTAGAACTACGGCAGGAGAGCAGTTCTATAATTGCCGACATCACCGACATACCCAGCACATGATTTGCTCTGGTTCTAATCAGGACCAGCCCTAAGAATTATTGGAGGAAGTACTACAAGAGTAGAAAAGAAACCACATCCAAACCAGCCTGCCTAGTCAAGGAGTAAACTCCTAGTCTTTGAGTGGTTAAGAAGCATTCACAAGAGGAGTGAGAATATCTACCTCCACTATACTTACAACACAAGAGTGGCTACTATCCCTATCAATGATGGCTTTAGTGACACAAGTTTCTGAGATAAGCTACCATACCAACTCCTGCATGTGGGACATTGCCTGTTACTGAGCTGAGAAACACAACTCAACAGTGACCTTGAACAGGGATACCAAGTTTCCCACAACAGCCACACTGCTAAAAACCAGTTCAAATCCACAGAATAAGAAGCAAAATAAAGAGAAAATTAAAGCCTCAATTTCAAATACAAGACAGAGAAGAGAAAACATGCCAAAACCCAAATCCACCACATACAATAGACAATTATGGCTCAAAGACAGGAAGTGATCAGGAACTCCCCAGAAGAAAAATCAAATGAAACTGAGGAGGGCAAATCAACAAAGAATTCAAAATATTATATGAAAGTTGAATGATCTGCAGGGTGCACATTTAACTACCCAAAGGGAAATGCAAAACTTTATAAAAAGAGCAATAGACTAAAACGAATAATTCATCAAAGAGATAGAGGCTCTAAATAAACCCAAAAGAGCTTCAAGATATGAAAAATGCAGTCAATGAATTGAAGCCAAACAAACTTTTCCACAAAGAGATTCAATATCGCAGAACAGATTGAAGACAAGAACATAGACATGATCCACAGGGAATGGGAGAGAAAAGCAAGCTTGTGGGACAATAAAGAAATCAGGCAAAAATATCAAATGGCATGAGAAAAACAAACATGAGAACAGCAGCTATCCAAGAAGGTGAGAGTGAGAAAGCAGTAGATATTTTATTTTAAAAAATAATAGGAGAACTTCTCATGCTTGTTACAAAATGCAACAATAGAAGTCCAAGAAGCCTATAGAACACACAACTTTGAAATACAAAAATATAACAAGTCACATCATAAAAAAGCTAGCAAAAGCCAATATAAAGAGAAAAAACTAAAGACCACTAGAGAAAAGGGAAATATAAACTACCCATCAGGTGGTCATCAGCTTCTGAGCAGACACCTTAAATGCCAGAGAGAGTGAAATTATACCATCAACAAAGAATAATTCTGCAAAAATATTATCCAAATTATGACAGAGAAATAGAGATTTTCAGTGATATTTGATTTTTCTACCACCAAACCTGTCTTACAAAAATGTAGAAAGGAGTTCTACAACAAAGAAAAAGAAAATAAAGAACCACGAAACCCCAAGAATGGTGATAAGGAGTTAAATATAATTAGAAACAAGGATAGATTCAACAGGAGAGAACTTAAAAATACACAAAAGGAGGAGGGGAGAAAAACATGGAACTTGAATGGACATATTGCAGGATTTGTTGTCAAATTAAAAAAGACCATTATAGAGTAGAAAAGTTAAAAACAAATCTCATGATAGAAACAAAATCCAACCCTAGAGGGATGAAAAATGGGAAGAAAAGCACAGACTCAATTATCAAAAATTACCTCAAACAAAAGACAAAGGATGTGAAAAATAACAGAGCTATAGACCAATCAGAAATAAAAGACTCAAATTACAACAGTAAAGTCCTATCCATTAATAATGACTGTAGAGGTAACAGAAATGAATAAGCAATAATTTAAAAAAGAGCCATCAATGTTATGTTTATAAAAATCCACATTAGATCCAAAGGCAAACGTAAGTTAAAAATGAAGGACTGTGGAAAAAATATCATAACAAAGGAAGTTAAAGGATATCATAACTACAATACTAATACCAGAGAAGATGAACTTACACCTAAAATGAATAACATGAAGCAAGGAAGGACATTCATTACATTAGGATCAATGTAATAATCCATACAGAAGAAATGTCATTTATATATATATGTGAAATAAATATGGAACTACATAAATATATAAAATAAATACTGACTGACCTAAAGAGATATTGACAGTGATAAAATAGTAGTAGTTGATGTCATCACCCCACTTTTATCAATAAATATATCATTGAAACAATAGAACACATGGGCTTAACAAACATCTGCAAATATTTCTATCCCAACCAAAAATAAATTTTCTCAAGTGCACATGGAACGGTCTCAAGTATCTTGGGACAAAAAAATAAATCCCAGTAAATTAAGCAAGATTAAAATTATAGAAAGTATTTTCTCCAGCCAGCAGAGTGTGAAATTAGAAATGAACTGGAAGAAAACAAAAAGATGTGGAAATTCAAGAGCATTCAAATAATTCCTTGATCAAAAGGAAAATAAAATTAGAAATTAACTGGAAACAAATGAAAATGTAGATACGAGTTGCTACAAAAAGTGGAATGTGGCAAAAACCACAGTGATGTAAGCACACATCAAAAACCAGGATACATTATAAATTAATTATATAAACACAAACCTGAAGACACTAGAAAGATATAAAGAATCAAACCCAAAAATCAGTAGAAGAAATAAAATACAAAAATTACAGAAGTAAAAAATAAAAAACAATCCAAAAAATCAACAAAATAAGAGCTCATTATTTGAACAAAAAATATATTTGCAGATTTTATGTAGATTCACTAATAAAAAGAGAAAACACCAGTAACTTGAATTGGAAAGAAAGAGTGAGATCACAACAGACATTGCAGTAATACAAAGGGTCATAAGGGACTTGTATTACTACCTTTATGATTACACATTTTCAACTATAAAAAATGAACAGATTTCTAGAATTCTAAAAGTATCCAAAATTATACATCTGTCCATAGATGACTTGTACAGGAAATCATAAGCACAAAGATTGAAGTAGTAATCAAAAGTCTCCCTGAAAAAAAGCATACTACCAATGACTTCACTAGACGATCATATCAAAATTCAAAGAGAAGATCCTTCTTAAACATCAAACTGAAAAAGTTTTGCACAGCAAAAGAAACCACCACTAAAATAAAAGACCAATCTGCGGAACTGGAGAAGATATTCACACAACATACATCAGATAAAAGCTTAATTTCTAAAATATACGAAAAGCCCATACATCTCAACGATAAAAAAGTAAATGACCCACTCAAAATGGTAAAAAGAGCTCAATAGAGATCTTTCTAGAGACACACAGATAGCTTATAAACACCTGAAAAATGTTCTACATCACTTATCATCAGAGAAATGTAAATAAAAACTATGATGAGATAACATCTTACACGAGTGAAAATGCCCTATGCTGAAGAGTGGAAATAGCAGGTGTTCGAGGAGGTGTGAAGAAAAGGGAACCCGTCTACACTGTTGGGGGAAATGCAAATTTGTGCAAACTTTTTGGAAAACAGTATGGAGATACTCAAATAGAGATGGTTTTACCATTTGATGCAGCAATTCCCATCCTAGACATATACTCAGAGGAAACAACAAAATCTCTACTAAGGAAAAGCATCTGCACCCCTATGTTCAGAGCATCACTATTCACCAGAGCTATTCATAGCAGCAGAATTCACCATAGCTAAGACATAGAAACAACTTAAATCACCATTAAGAGGTAACTGGATACAGAAGCTACGGCGCATATACTCAATGGATAATATGCTGCTATTAAAAAATGAAATTGTGCCCTTTGCTACAATCTGTATGGAACTAGAGGGTATCATGTTGAGGTTATGACCTCAAACTCAAAGAGATCTTTGGGAGAAAGTACAGCTACCAGAAAAAATAACTAAAGCAAAACGAAATAATTTGGATACCATTGAATTAAAAATCTTCAGTGAAAGAAACCACAACTAAAACAAAAAGACGACTCACTGAATTTGGAAAATAGTCTGTACATACATCAGATAAGAGCTTTCTTTCCAAAAAAATATCTGCACCCCTTTGTTCATAGCTGCACAGTTCATCAAAATAATCAGCACATGGAAACAACTGCCCATCAACAGATGACTGGATAAAGAAACTGGGGTACACACACACACATATATGTATACATATTTATATTCAATGGGATTTTATTCACCTATTAAAATAGAAATTGTGCCCTTTGCAACCATCCGAGTGAAACTGGAGGGCATCATGTTGAGGTTGTGACAAACTCAATGGGAAATAAAAAGAAAAAGAGAAATACAAGATGATTTCACTCATATGTGGAATATAATGAAATGAAACAAATTAACTGATAAACCCCAGTAAAATCCCACAGGACACAACGTGATGACTGCCAGGGGAATGGATAAGGGACAGAAGTAGAGAGGCAACAAGGTAGTAAGATATTCTTACAATATCGAGAATTATCTATATACAAAACATTACAAATAACAAGTATTAGAGGAAGTGTGGAGAAAAAAGGAACTCTCCTTCACTGTTCGTGGCAATGTAAATTAGTGCAACCTCTCTGGAAAACAGTATGGATATTTCTCAACAAAATGGAACTACCATTTATCTTCCTTGGAAGATAAGTAACATAAGAAATAATTAAGAAGTTTCACAAAGAAATAATAATTTATCAAATAAGTAGCTCAAAGAGAGGTAATGGGGAATGGTGGTGGTGAAGTGGATGAATTTTAAGTAAGTCATAAAGGTAAGTAGATGTTGTAACCTTATTATTTTTCATTAATTATTTCTTCTTCTCTATGGGGATTATTTTTCTCCTTTGTTTAAGTTGGAAGATGGTATCTTAATAAAGGATAAAAAATTCAAAGTAACAATCACAGATAAAACAAATCTAAGAAAAATTCAGTGAAATATAAGAGGACACAGAAAAAAAGTCAAAGAAAAACAAGAAGTCAGAAAATAAGTCAATGAGCTAAAAAATAAAATTAAACAGCACAAAGCAGAAATTGAAGCTTTAAATAGAAATTAACAAATTTGGGATGTGAACAATACAATAAATGAAATAAAGAATACTACAGAAAATAAATATACAGAGCATTCTACTCAATCAAAAACAGATTATACTTTCTTCCCAAGTACATATGGAACATTATCAGTATAGAACATATCTTGAGACACAAAATAAGTCATAATACATTTTAAAAAACTGAAATTATAGAAAGCATATTCCTCAAACACAAATGAGTAAGACGAGATATGAACTGGAAGAATAAATTGGAAGAACAGAAAAGCTGACGAGTAAGCAAAATGCTTTGAATAACTCCTTGATCATTGATGAAATTAAAGATGAAATTTTAGAATTATCTGAAAAACTTAGAGGCCTGCTATCATAATTTGTGAGATGTTGTAAAATTAGTTCTAGGAAGAATGTTTATAGCTATACAAATGCACACGAAACCCCAAGACACATGCCAATTAAATATTTAACCCCACACCAGAAGGAGCTAGAGAAAGAGGAACAATAAAAAAATCCATCAGTAGAGGAAGGGAATAATAAATATTTGTGAATAAATAAACATCAAAGCCAAATAATATCATCGAAAATATGATGGTTCTTTGAAAAAAATAAACAAAATTGATATACCTTAACAAAATGCATGAAGAACAAAAGAGAGAAAACCATAATAATAAGAACCCAAACTGAATATGGTTAGATTATAATAGACATTGCAGACTACAGTAACTCCAAGAGACTTTTGCAAGTTCCTATATGTTAACAAATCATCAATTCTGAAAAATAGAGATTTCTGGAAAACTACAAGCACAAAAAATTGTAGTGGTAATCAAAGCTCTCCCCAGAAATAAGAGTAAGGGATGGTTTTAGTGTTGAGTCCTATAAACCATAAAAAGAAGATACAATTTCCATTATCTTTCACATAAAAATGAAGAGGAGGGAAAGTTCAAAATACATTTGAAGAGGTTATTAATCCCATAATTCCAAAATTTGACAAATACATAACCAAAAAAATAAAATTAAAAACCAATGTCCCTGATGAATAAAGATCCTCAAAGTTTTTTTGGCAAATTTAATTCAACAGCACATAAAAATATAAAAATATGCAGCATAACCAAGTGGGATTTATCCCAGTGATGTAAGGAAAGTTCAGCATATACAGATCAATCAATCAGGAAATAATTTTAAATCACAATATCATATCAATAGATGCAGAGAAAAGCATTTGACATGATTCAACACCCATTCATGATAAAAATAATTTGCAAACTGGGAATATATGTTACATGCATCAAGATAATAACAGCAATGTTTGACAAACTCACAGACAATATCTTACTCAGTGTTGAAACTTGAAAGTTGTTTCCCTAAGATCTGGAACAAAACAGAGATGCCCAGAAGACCTACTCAGAGCTATAATGCAAGAAAAGAATACTGCATTGTAACCAAATAGGAAGAAATGAAATAAAACCATCATTATTTTCAGATGACATATTATACTTAGACAAAGACTCCACCAGAAACTGAAACAATGGATGAATACAGAGAACTGGTAAGATAAAAAATCAATATATAAAAGTCAGTAGCATTCTTATATGCAAGAAATGAACTAGAGAGAAAAAAATTTGAAATTCCTTTCACAATAGCACCAAAAAGAGATATCTGGAAAGAACATAAAAGAAGGTGTGCAAAATCTTCATAAAGAAAATTACAAGACTTTAACAAAAAGGGAAGAAGATACAAAGAGATAAAAAATAATTACATGCTCATGGATTGGAATAATTAACATATTTTAAAATGACCATCCTATTCAAATCAATGTTCATATTTAATGCAATTCCCATTAAAATTTCAGGGACATTTTTCAGTGAAATTGAACAAACAATAGGAATTTTGTTTGGAACTACAATAGACTTCACGTAGCCAAAGTTACCCACAGAAAAAAGAACACATGGGAAATAATACTTCCTGACCAGGCTATATTACAGATTGATCACCATGATAGCAATGTAGCATTGGAAAAATATAAGATGAATATACTAGTGGAATAATATCAAGAGTCCAGAAATAAATCCATACCTATATGGACAGTAAGTCTATGACAAATGTGCCCAAAGAATATGATATTGAAAGAAAAAATTTATTCAAAATGATGCTGGGAAAATAAGACAGAGAAGTAGAATTAAATGCACCTAGATTATTACTCATTAAAGGAGAAACCCATATCTACATTTAAAACCTGAAACTCAGAATATATAGAGAAAATGATCTATGAAATCAACCTCAAAGATATCTTTGAGGAAATTATACCTATGACAAAGGAAACTAAAGTAAAACTCAGCAATTGTGACTACAGCAAACATAAAAGTCTTCTGTAGAGTTAAAGAAACCACCAGTAAAATAAAAAGCAATGCACAGAATTGGGAAATGTATTTGCACAACATGAATCAGATAAGACTTTATCTCTGAAGTATATAAATAGCTCATACATTTCAACAACATAAAAGCAAATGACCCAATTTAAAAATGGGCTAAACAAATGAACACAGTTACCTAGACACACAAATGCTGACAGAAAAGGAAAAAATTCTCTACATCACTCCTCATCAGAGGAATCGAAATGAAAAACCCAATGAGATACAACCTTACACCAGTAAGAATGGTCTATATCCAAAAGACTAGAAGCAACAAATGTTAGGGTGTTGAGCAATAGGAACCCTGTTCCATTGTTGGTGGGAAGGTAATTTAGTGCAAAAATATTTGGAAAATGATGCATAGATTCCTCAAAATAAAAATTTGAACATGTCATTCTATCCAGCAATTCCACTTTTAGGCATATGCATGTAAAGTATTAAAACACTAATAAAATATATTTGCCTTATGTTCATAGCCACACAATTCACAATTTCAAAGACATGGAAACAACATAAGTCTATAAATGTATGACTGGATGAAGAAACTGGTATATACACTCAATTGCATTCTATGCAGCTGTCAAATGAAATTTTGCCCTTTTCAATAAACTGGATGGAACTAGAGGTGATCATTTTAAGCAAAATAAGCTATAAAGAAAGTGAGAAGTGCAGGATGGTTTTACTTGTATGTGGAATACCAAAAAACAACAAATCAAACAGACAAACCTCATACACGTTCAAAGGATGCAAGACTGGCTACCATGGGAATGAGAGGAGAGAGGAAAAGAAGGAGGATACTAGGTGGTGGTAAAAAATCTACTAGTATACTCATGACATATGGTGTTAATTATGCATAGATTGAGGTGCAATTCAATATCTTAAAATGAATATAGAAATGTAATAAAACCTAAAATTTCTCAATTCTGGTAAAGGAATTCTATATGTCAATTAAGCCAAAAAACACCTGGTTATCTAAATGCAAAGAGAGCTACATCAAGACGCATCTACCAAAATTCCAAGAAAAAGAACTGTATTGAAGATGGCCTGGGGAAAAAAAGGAAGTCATATATAATGGTACTCCTGTCTGGTTATTATTAGACTTCACAGAAAAAATACTACAGTTCAAGAGAGAGTGGAACTCCATATTTAAAATATTCCAAGATAAAACTGCCAAGAAAAATGTAATACATCACAAAATCATATTTTAGCTATCAGAGAGAAATTAAGGTTTCTCTGAAAAAGAAATGATTAACGAATGATTATAGAATGCAATGAGATAATACTTTGAAGTGTTGAAAAGTCTTCTACCTAAATAAAAAATGAATGAGCAAAAAATGAATAAAACAATATATAGGAAAAACATAAGAAACATCAAGATGCCCTTATAGATGATCATTTAGAATATAAATAGAATAAACTCACCAAACAAAAGGCACAAAGTCGTTGGATGGATTAAAAAACAAAATCCAAAAATATGTTGCCTGCAAGAGACCTTTTAAATAATAGAGACAGTTATAGAGTAAAAGGGAATAGATATAAAATAGTACTATAAGTTGATCAAAAATAAATGGAATCAGCATTCACACAAGATAAAATAAGTTTCAGAAAAAAACAAGATACAAAGTTGAATATAGTGTAACTATAAAAATATAATTTAAACAAGAACACATAACACTAACAGATATTCACTCAACATAGGAGAACCTAATGTGAGAAAAATATTAATAGGCCTAAATGGATATATTGAAAACACAGTCATAATAGGAGCATTTACCACCCTTTTTTTCAGTAATGGAGTAATGAACCTATCATCCAGACAAAATCAACAAGAAAATACTGATCTTAAATAAAAAATTAGATGAGATGGACTCATCTGATATATGCAGAACATTTTACCCCACGATAATAGACTACATATTTTTAAGGACTCATGAAGCATTCTCAAGGATAGACACAAAAGAAGTCTCACATTTTTGAAAATTGAAATTACACTAAGCATCTTTTTAGATCACAACATAATGAAGCTATAAATCAACTAAAGAATGAAAGAGTAGAAAATTAAAAACTTGTGGAGAATAACATTTTACTAAACAAACACTGAGTCCAATAAAAATCAAAAGTGAAATAAAATGTTTTGTTGAGTTAAATGAAATTGAAGACATGAGTTATCAAAAACTCTGGGATGCAGAAAAACAGTACTGAAAAGGAACTTTATAGCACTAAAAGTCTAACTCGGGAATAAGAAAAGTCACCAATTAAAATCTATGACTTCACCTAAATTACCAGATAAAGGATAGAATCAAAAGTCACTAGAAGAAAGAAAATATTGAAAGTTAGAGAAGAATTTAATGGAAAGGAGATCAAAATGACTAAAGAACCAATGAAACTGAAAGCTGAATCTTTGAAAAGATAAATAAAATATACAAAACTTTAGTCATACTCAAAAGAAACGAGAGAAAACAGAAATAATAGAAATCAAGGTGAGGAAGTTACAACAGATGCTATAGAAATACAAAAGATTTTGAGAGTATTATGAACATCTATATGACAGCAAATTGAATAATGTAGAAAGAACAAATTCTTAGAAATATACAATATTCTAAAACAAAATTAGGAAGAAATAGAAATTAATATATCCATTTGGATTGGCGTTTTCTGTGGGTTTTGTGTGTAAATATCCCAAATTGGTATATTGAAACAATTAAAAGATCCCCAAACCCAAAAATGTTCAAAATCAGATGGTTTATCCAATAAATTTAAAAAACTTTCAAAGAAGAAATAATATCAATTCTTCTCAAACTCTTCCAAGAAAATGAAAAAGTTTCCAAACATTTTTATGAAGCCAACATTACCCTGATTTCAAAACTACACAAGAAAATTACCAAAAATATTAGAGACCTGTATCTCTGATAACAATGATGCAAAAATAGTGAACAAATGCTGTCAAACAGAATTTAACAACTAATTAAAACAATCACATACCATTATCAAGAGAAATTTATTCCAGGAATGCAAAGGTGGCTCAGCATATATAGCTCAATATCTTTCATACATTACATCAATAAAAGGAAGGACAAAAATCATATGATCACTTCAATAGACACAGCAAAAGCATTAAGAAATATCCAACACTTTATGAAAACCTTCCAAAATTGGTGTATACAAAATGTACTTGAACATAATCACATTTGTATGATATTGTCTGCTTTGATCTTAATGAGGGAAGAGATAAATCTTTTCCTCTCAGACCAGGACAAAGTCAATGATGTACATTCTCACCACTATTATTCACTATTCATATTCATTAGGGTTGGAAGTCCTACCAGCACAATTAGACAAGAAAAGAACATTAACAAATATCTAAATTTGAAGGAAGAAATGAAACTCTCACTATTTGTAATGGCATAATAAGCAAAGAACCTCAAGATTTCAATAAAAGTTTTTAGAAAGAATACACAAATACAGACAAGTGACAGGGTACAAAATTAATACACAAAATGTTTCATTTCTATACACAAATAACTAGCAGAAAAAGAAACAAGGGAAACAATCTCTTCTATAATATCATTAAAAATAGTTCTTTATCTTGACATAAATTTAACAAAAAAAGTAAAATAACTGTTCAAAACTATGGGATATTGTTAATAGAAAAAAGACACAAATAAATGGAAAGATATTTTGTACTCATGAAAATAATTGGAATTGTTAAAAAGGTCATAGTACCTAAAGCATCATACACATTTAAAGCAATCCCCTTCAAAATTCCAAACTTCTTCACAGAAATAGAACAAGGAAAGTCATTAAATGAATTTGGGTCTTCAAAAGACCACAAATAACCAAAACAATCCTGAGAAAAAGGAGTGAAAATGGAGGTATCACACTGTGACTTCAAAGTACAATATAAAACATTGTTAGCCAAATCAGATAAAAATGGATACACAGATCAATGGATCAGAATAGATAATCCAAAATAAACCCATACTTATAGGTCCAGCTCATTTATGACTTTGTATCCAAGAACATACACTGGGGCAAGGGCAGTCTCTTCAATAAATTGTTTGGGTAAACTGGAAAGCCATGTGTAAAAGACAACTGTTTAACACTACATACAAAAATTAATTCAAAATGGATTAAAGATTTGGATAAAACCTGAAACCATAAAATACATAGAAGAAAACATAGGCAATACATTCTATTGCAGAGGCCTACTTGGTGTCTCTGGGAACTCAACTCCAATGTCAAAGGAAACAAAAACCAAAGTAAAAGATACCAAAATAAACAACTGGGAATGCATTGAAATAAAAATCTTCTGCACAGCAAAAAAAAACCACTATCATAAAAAAGAAAATATATTCTACTGAATGAAAGTTCCACTTGGGATGAGAGATTAGGAGGCATAATGCATCCTCATTTAAACTAGCAATAAGGTATCATAACATTGATAGCTATAATTTATGAAATACATAATATCTTCTAGGCACTGTATTAAGTGCACTGCCTGTACCATCTCATTAACAATATCAACATAAATAACACAAATAACATCATGCATATAATGTTCAGCATGTGATACACATTATCTTATTTAAATAAACACATCAAAACATGTTTACCATTATTGAGTGCAACTTAGTCCAGGTTTGTTAGTAAATACTACATCTTTTCTTCACATTCCACAACCCATCCAATAGCAAGTATTATTAGAATCCATTCTTAAAATATATCACAGATATATCTAATTCTCACTCATACTAACCCAGAATAAATAAGTTGCCTGAAGAATCCTCTTAAAATATAAATTGGATTATGTTAGTATTCTGTCCCAATTATGAGAACATTTATGAAATCAAGTCCAAGTCCTTAAAATGATCATACAAGGCCCTCCCTCTACAAAATGCATGTCTTTTATTGCCTCTTACTCCTTCTGATGTTGTTATTGATATAGTTCTAACTCCACATTCCACAACTATGACTTTTATCCATACCACTCCAACCATCTTCTTACTTCTTAAGCTGACCTGGCTATTTTCCTTTTGGAAGGTATCAGTTTTCCATGAACAGTGGGAAGGGGAACAGGAAAACAGGGGGACAAAACACACAAAGTGGGCCTTACCAATCAACTCAAAGGTCAGGGAAACTACCAATCAGCAATCCTAGAAAAGGAGAGTAAGAGTCTTTTGGTGAACCTAGCTTATCGTATGCTCATTATATAAAACGTTTGCTGTTTTGACCAACTTCTGGACAACTGGGGTGAAATGCTCTTAGGAGGAGCCATGGGTGTGGATCTCAGCCAGAGTTCCATAAAGGTTTGAACTCCTAGAATTCCGGGTTGGCTCCTCTGGAAATGACCCACCCTCTACCCTTAGGGGTATACTCTCCCTTTGCTCACCTTCCACTCTTATTTTCACTTTGAAATTTTGCCAATAAAACTTCACCTCTGTATGTTTATCAGATAGTGAGAAATATAGAGGAAGGTGTGAAACAAGACTATAGCAGTTGTTCTCTTCTTAGAGAAAGCTCTCTAGTCTAAACCTTAATGAGATTTCCTTAAGGCAGAGAGAAGAGAATTACATCTCATGTTTCTAGTTTACCACTGTCATCCCACTTCTGGGGTGGGAGGTAGCAAGGGCTTCTTTATTTTCCTCTGTCCTTTCTAGCAACACATACATTTTTGTGAGTCAGATCCTGTTTGTTCTTTTATTGGGAACTCTGTCAGGTAGTGATTTGAGAGATGCTTGTCTTCTATGTGGAGGTGGAGGAAGAAAAAACCACTACTTTTCAAAGGTTTTTCATTGTTCTGAAGCTACCCATTGTCAAATAATATGACAGTTTGATTTCCAAATCTCTGGGGAGAGATTTGCTAAGTTAATTGAAATCACTCTACAGAGGGAAATTATCCCAACTTCTACTCTTAGTTTCACTTAGCTACTTTGCCAATAGTCTTTTGATATTTGGTTTACTTTTACTGTGTCCTACTAAACTGTGGCACAATATGAGTTCTTGGGGTAAATCTGCCCCAGAACACAGGAACTCAAAGGAAAGATCCTTTACAGTATCACTATTTCGGGGCCACATAGATGTTTAACCATAAATTTGAACTACTCTATCTAGAAATGCTCATGACAAACTCCGATCGAAACCTTCTCTGACTACAGTATTTAAAATTGCAAACTCAGCATACCTTTACCCCTTTTCTGATGTAATGTTTCAGGCACTTTCTAGCACCATCTGACTACTCTGTATTATGCGTATACATACATATAACATGCATTTGATTGAGGACTTGTAGGTAGGTCACTGTAAGGACAGGATTTAACTCAATATCAATGTATATATATATACATATATTCATATATATTATCGCTATGCACAATAATATATATTATATTAATATATATTAAATGTCAACCTCTTCCACTCCTACTTCCACTTTAGTGCAAATCATATAAAGATATATACTCCCTTTTTTCTTCCTTCCTTTCTTCTTTCATTCCTTTATTTTACATTTCAGGTCCACAGATTCGGAATAAAATCTTGATTCCTGACATATATCAACAGTTGTATCACTTTATTTTGCTTGTTTCGTTAATATGTGTTTGGTTCATGCTACTGTATAGGTTCATTTAACAGATTCACACCCAAGTCAAAGTTTATATCACATTGTCCCTTCCCCGCTCTCTGGAAACCACTGTATTGTGCATTCTAGGAAATATTTTTTATTTTATTGAATAATTATCTTTTTTATATTCCAGTTATGATTAAAACCTTATGGTATTTTCATTTATTTTCTGACTTATTTCACTTAGTATATTCACCATGAATTGCATCCAAGTTTACACAAAAGGCAGGCTTTATTACATGTCTTTTAGTGTGACTGATTCTACTATATGATCAAATCCTCAAAATCATTCATAATCAGATAAAGGCGAATTGAAATAATGAGAATAACTTTACGTCTTAGATGACAACAGATATAAAAACTATAATACAAAGTATTGGAGGATGATTGGAGATATAAGATATATCATGCACTGTTAATAGGAGTGTTCATTATTTCAGCCTTTCTGGAATGCAATTAAAATTCAGCACTGTTTTATGGGTATTTAAGTCCAGACAAAGTAATAGCCTGTCTAGGGGATGCTCTGAGGAAATCACGAGAAGACATAGAGAATAAGGACATATTCTACTCACAGCAGGGGTCCCTATGACAGTCATTTGGACATGTCTCTGCCTCTGTGATGATGGCTAGTTGGGCATCTTTCTGAAAAACTACTACACTATCAGCAAGAAGGGGGTTTCTTTTAAAGGGGAAATCAGAAAAGGGAGTATAGTGAATGGGCATGAAAAGTCATGTGGGCAAGAGCAGTCAAATTCCAAGGCAGGACATCTCAGGTAAAATCAGTGCAGACAAAGACAATGATTATCCCAGAAATTCCATCTGCTTCATTCAGCTCCATGCTTAGTTCTGGCCAGTCACTGAGCCCATGTTCTCATGTCACCCCACAGGTACTCTCAGTTAAATGAAATAGGTATCTATAAGTCAATAATTTTGCTTCTTTTTTCTTATCTTTATTTGTCATTCCTTTTTATTAAGTTTTATTTTTATTGATATATACATATTATACTAATTTCAGTTATGCAATGTAATGATTCAATATTTGTATATAGTGTAAAATGATGAGTACAGTAAGTATATCTACCACGCATAGTTACAAAAATGTTTTTGTGATGAGAACATTACAAAATCGCTCTCAGGATTTTTAAACTATAGTCACCATGTTTTATATTATATCCTCATCATTTTATAATTGGAAAATTTTCACATTTTAACCCCCTTCAATCATTTTATTAATTCCCATCTCTGGAAAGCACCAATCTGTTTTTTGCATGTCTGATCTTGATTTAGGGTAATTTCTGTTTGCTTATTTGATTTTTAAACCCCATATATGATCACAGAATATTTATCTTTCTCTATACAATTATTTCACATAATATAATCTCAGTTCATTTATGCTGCTGCAAATGACAGTATTTTACCATTTTTATGGATGAATACTATTTCAGCATATCTAAACATATTAGGGTCTAGTTATTTCTTATAAATTTTAAGACTGTTCATAATATTTCTGTAAAAATGCCATTGGAATTTGTTACCAATTACACTGAATCTGTAGGGTGGTTTTGGTATTATGGACAGTTTAACAATATTAATTCCATTAATCTGCTTCCTTTATGTCATGATTTTTCAGTGTACAGGTTTTTCACCTGTTGTTTTATTCCTCGGTGTTTTATTGTTTTTGACGCAGTTATAAGTTAGGTTTTTTTATGTTTCTACCTAACAGTTTGTTGTTAGTTTATAGAAGCATAACTAAATTTTGTATACTGATTGTTTAACCCTTCATTTACTGAATATATATTTTTGGCAGTCTTTATTTTTTTTCTGTATGTATGATTGTGTTATGTGGAGTGACACTTTTGCTTTTTTTTCCCTGATTTGGTTGCCTTTATTTAGATTTCCTCACTTATTGTCTTGACAACAACATTCAGTAGCATGTTAAATGAAAGCAGTGATATTGAACATCATTGTCTTATTCCTAAAATTAGAGGAAAAGCTTTTTGTTTTTTGACCATTGAATGTGATGCTAGCTGTGGGCCTGTTATATATGTTCTTTCTTATGTTGAGGTATATTTCCTCTCTATCCACTTTATTAATAGCTTTTATAATTTCAAATTTTGAAAAAAATTTCCTGCACCTACTAGTATGATCGTATGATTTCAATTCTTTATTTGGCTAATCCATAGTAGCACATTGAGTGATTTTCAGATGTTGCACCATTCTTGTATCCCTGGAATAAATCCCAGAGGATGATACGTTTAATGTATTGTAGGATGTGGTTTGCTAATACTGGGAGGAATTTTATATATATATGTTCACCAGGGATATTGACTTATAATTTTATTACATATAGTTTTCTTGCTAGTTTTGTATCATGATAATTCTGGTCTTATAAAATGATTTTGGATGAATTTCTTCCTCTTCTATTTTCTGAAAAGTTTTAGAATTGGTATTAATTGGTAATAGTTCTTTAAATGCTTGTTGGAATTTCCCATTGAAGTCATCTGGCTCTGGCATTTCCTTTTTTGGGGAAGCTTTCAATGACTAATTCAGTATCTTCTTAATAACTGGTCTGTTCAGACTTTTTCTTGTTTCATGAATCAGTCACCATAGGTGAAACATTTCTAGGTTTCTACTCATTTTTTCTAGGGTGTCCAATTTTTAACATTTGATTGTTCACAATAGTGTCTTCTGATAATTGTGTGGTATCACTTGTAATATCTCCTGCTTTTTATAATTTTATCTATTTTAATATTTCATTTTGCATTTTATATATTGTAAATTTTTTGATTTTGATCATTTCAAAAAAATTCCTCTTAGTTTTATTGATCTTCTGTACTGTCTTTTAGTGTCTATTTTGCATATTTCTTCTCTGTTGTTTATTTTCTTCCTTCTATTAGCATTGTGCTTTTATTTTCTTAATTACGACAGATTTTATATTAGGTTGATATGACCTAAGGATCTTTTTTCTTAATGTAGGCATTTATTTTCATATACTTTTGTCTTTTGCATTTCATAATCTTTTGGTAGTTTGTGTTTCCATTTTCACTTTCCTGAAGATGTTTATTTGTTGATACCTTCTATGACACATTCAATGTTTAGGAGAATTTTGTTAAATATCTATTTATTTGCAAATTTTTAGTGCTCTTTGTGTAATTAACACCTAGATTTATGTCATTGTAGTTGTAAAAATTTCTTGATATAATTTTGTTCTTATATTTATCAAGATTTTTAAGGAAAGGTGCAGGCAGGAGTGGAGGTGAGTAAGCAGGCAGACAAAAAAGGCAGAAGCATTTTATTTAGTTGTTTATCTTAGTTGTTTCTCCAGCCCCATGTCATGAACTCATGTCCTTGGGATGCACATTCGCTATTCCCATTGGAGAGCGTAGATTTAACTGCTAAGAAACCGGGGTGTTCCAAAATTGGCTAACATTATCTGTCCTGGAGAATTTTCATGTGCATTTGAGAAGAAAAAAATTGTTCTTCTGGTGATTTGAATATTCTCTACATTTCCATCTGGTTTAATGTGTAGTGGTTTAGTCCATTGTTTCCTTATCAGTTGTCTGTCTGGATGATCTATTTATTTAAGGTCTGGTATTGCAGTTTTCTACTATTATTGTGTTGCTATGTATTTCTACTTTTAGTTCTGTTAATATTTGCTTTAAATATTTAATTACTACTATATTTGGCGCATAAATATATACAAACGTTATATTCTTTGTCGGACTGACATCTTCATCTTTATATAATAATCTTAATCTCCTATTACAGTATTTGACTTAAAGTTTGTCTGATGTAAGCTTAGCTCTTCCTGTTGTCATTTGTTTTCCATTTGCACATGTATTTTATTATCCTTTCACTTTCAGGTTGTGTATCTTCTTGTATCTTCTTAAAACTGAAGAGAGTCTCTGGAAGGTTGAATATATTTGAGTTTTGATTTTTTTCAATTCCAGCACTACTTCAGATTGGATAACTTAGTCAATTTATTTTTAAAGCAATTATTGTTCAGTATGGGGATTTTGTTGACATTATTTTTACTGTTTTCTTTTTTGCATTTCCTTTGTTTTTTTTCATTCTTCTCTTGTGCTCTTCTTTTGTGATTTGATGGTTCTCTAGTAATATGCATAGATGCCTTTCCCTCTATCTTTTGTGGATCGACAATAGACTGGCTTTTTGGTTACCATGAGGTTTGCATAAACTATATTATATTTAAAATAATCTAATATAAGCTGACAAGAACTTAAATCTGGATGCTTAATAAGCTCTACTTTACTTCTTTTTCTGCACATTTTAATTTGGAAGTTGCATTTACATCTTTTTACCATGAATATCCATCACATATTTTATAATTGCAGTTATTTTATTAGTGTTTTATTAGTTATGTTAAGATTTGAATTTAAACCTTCATGTTGAAGTTATGCATGATTAATCAACCACCATCAAAATTTACAGTATTATGAATTTAAATATATATTTAATATCACAAATAAGATAGATGCTTCCATTAATTTCCTTTTACTAATTAATATTGATTCATTTCAGTTTGAAGGAACTTTTTTACACATCTTATAAAGTTAGTCTAGTAGTGATGAACTCTTTCAGCATTTACTATCTGAAAATAATCTTATTAATGAGTGTTGGATCTTGTCAAAGGCTTTCCATGTATCTATTGATATGACCATGCATTTTTTTCTCTTTGTTCTTGTTGATATTATGTATGACATTAATAAAGTTACATATGTTGAACCATCCTTGTATCCCTGGGATAAATCCCACGTGGTCATGATGGGTGATCTTTTTTATACATTGCTGGATTTGGTTTGCTAATAATGTGTTGAGAATTTTTGAGTCTATGCTCATTAGAGATATTGGTCTGCAATTTTCTTTCTGGGTGACATTGCTATCAGCTTTTGACATCAGTATAATGTTAGCCTCATAAAAAGTATTTGAGAGAGTTTCCTGTTTTTCAATATTTCGGAAGAGCTTGAGAAGACTAGGTGTTAATTATTCTCTGAAGTTTTGGTAGAACCCCTTAGAGAAGCCATCTGGTCCTGGGCTTTTATTTTGGGGAGGCCCATGATTATGTTCAGGTGTTCCAGTTCTTACAAGTTCAGTCTTGGTAGAGTATACGTTTCTAAAAATCTGTCCATGTCCTCAAGGTTGTCCCTTTTGTTGGCATAGAGCTCTTCATAGCAGTCCCTTATGATGTTTTGAATTTCTGTGGTATCTATTGCATCTTCTCCCATTCTATTTCTGATTCTAGTTATGAGAGTTTTCTTTTTATTTTTCTGTGTGTCTAGCCAATGATTTTCAATTTTGTTTATTTTTTAATAAAACCAAATTTTGGCTTTATTGGTCTTCTGGATTGTCTTTTTGTTTTCTATTTCACTTCTTTCTGCTCGAATTTTGATCATTTCCTTTGTTCTGCTGATTTTTGGCTTTAAGTTTTCTTTTTCTAGTTGTTTTAAATGTAGAATTCAGTGGCTTATATATTTTTTTGTTTCTTGAGATAGCCCTCGATTGCAATGAACTTTTCTGTTTGTACTGCTTTTGCTGCATCTCATAGATTCTGGGAGCTCATGCCTTAATTTTAATTTGTCTCTACATATTTTTAAGCTCCTCTTTGATTTTCTATTTTACCTAAGAGTCCCTCAGGAGAATATTGTTTAGTTTCCAATTGGTTTAGGGTCTTCCAGTTTTCTTTTTGTAGTTGATCTCCAGTTTTATGCCATTGTGGTCAGACCGGATGCTTGGTATAATTTCAAACTTTGTAATTTTGTTGAGAGATGTTTTGTGTCCCAGCACACAATCTATCCTTGAGAATGCTCTATGCTTGCTTGACAAGTAAGTGAAATCTGTGGTCATTAGGTGAAGTGCTCAGTATATGTCTGCTAGTCTTGTCTGTTCCAGATGGTCATTTAAAGGACATGTTTCCTGATAATTTTCTGCCTGGTTGATCTGTCCATTGCTGTAATTGGGGTGTTGAAGTCCCTCACTATTATTGTGTTGCTTTCAATGTTGCTCATCAGATATAATAATATTTGCTTACTATATTTTGACACTCCTTCATGTGGTTCATATATATTGATAAGCTATGTCTTCCTGCTAGATTGACCTTTTAATAATTATATATTGTCCATCTCTGTCCTTTTTCATGCTTTTTAGATGGACATCTGTTTTATCCTGTGTGAGTATGGCTGGTCTTGTTCTTGTGGTTGCTTTTTAACTGTAGGATTATCTTCTAGCCATTGGCTTTGATCCTTTTTTCTCTTTTGGAAGAAGGTGGGTTTCCTGAATTCTGCAGAAGGTTGGGTTTTGCTTTTTAATCCATTCAACCACTCTTCGTTGTTTGACTGCTGAGTTCAATTAACCTATATGGTAATTATTGATATATAACAGCTCAGTCCCATTTTATAATTTGACTTTTGTATGTTGCTCCAGACGATGCCTTTGTTCTTCTCTTTCTCTTTTTAGATCGGAGGGTGCAGTTATGTTTTGATTGATTTCACCTTTTGTTTTCTTCTTTGCTTTTTCCGTGGGTATGTATTTTGAGTTTACCCTGAAGTTAGCATTCACAATTCTGGGTTTTTTTCCTGATTTTATTTGAAATAATATTAGTCTTCCATTCATTCTAATTATCCACATTTCAGTTCTCTTCTTTCCTCCCCACTTTTAATATGTGCTGTCTTTCTGTGGGGTTTCTTTATAGAGCGTCCTATATAATTTTTTACAAAGCTGGTTTTTTGGTGATGAATTCCTTTAACTTTTGTTTGTAAGGGAAGTACTTTTTATCATTCCTTCAGTTCCGAATGATAATCTTACTGGATATAGCATCCTAGATTAAAAATCCTTTTCTTCCCGCACTTTGAATATATCATGCCATTTCCTTCTGTCCTGTAGTGTTTCAGTTAAGAAATCCACAATCTTATGGGACCTCCTCTGTATGTGACTCGTTTTTCTCTGACTGCTTTTAAGATTCTGTCTTTAGCTTGTATTTTTTACTTTTTTTAAGTTGATGGGTCTAGGTGTGTTTCTGTTTGGGTTTCTTTTATTAGGAACTCTTTGAGCTTCCTGGGTCTGGATGCTTGCTTTTTTCTTCATGTTGGAGAAGAATTTCTCATCTATTATTTCTTCAGATGTGAATTCTGCCCCCTTTTCTCTTCTTCTGGGACTCCTATTAGGCTAATGTTGTTCCTTTTGTGTTATCTCAATGGTCTTGAATGCTGTCTTTGTCTCTTTGCATTTTTAAAATCTATTTGTTGGTGTTCTTGATTGAGTTTTTCTGCCTTATCTTCCCAACCACTGATTCTGTTGGAATTTTATCCACCCTGTTGTTGAGTCCCTCTATTGTGTTCTTTAATCCAACCATTGTATTCTTTACCTCTTTGATGTCTTGTTTCATTTCTTCTCTTTCTTTCCTGATGTTCTCTTACTTCCTCTACTGATTTCTGCATTCCCATGAGTATGTTAATCACTGTTACCTTAAATTCGTCTTCAGGTAGTTTGCATAAGTCTCTGTATTCAGATTTTCCCCTGGGTTTTTTATTGGATCCATCATTTTGCATTTATTTCTCTGTGCCTTTGCTCTATTTGGCATTCTGCTTATATTTCTGAGGGTTCAATTTGACTGAAATAATGGGATGATCACCTTGTTGCTTGCCCAGGATTGGCAATCTGGCTGCAGCTCCACCTCTACCCACAGGGTGGTTATAGAGGGTAGAACTGAGGTTTGTCCCATAAGGGAGACTGCCTTCTCACTGTATTCCTTGGTGTGGGATATCCGATGGGTGGGATATTCAGTGGGTAGGATATTCGGTGGGCAGGATATATCCTGGGTGGATTCTGAGTCTCTGGCATGAAATGATTGTGTGAGGGGTTGAGGTTGGGAATTTCTTTGACTGATTTCCAGTTATGGCAGCACTAAGTGCAATTTCACCACACAGGCTCCAGCTCTTTTCCTATTGTACTGGCTCTCCTTCCACCCAATGCAAAGTCCTTCTTTCCTGGTTCCACATCCTAGCTTCACTGGGCATGCTCCACCCTTCCTGTGCAATCGGTCCCCAGGCCCCTAGCTTCCTCACTCAGCTCTACCCTACCGCATCTTGGAGACTCCTATGCTGAGTCTCAAATCCATGGCTTAGCTGAGCACCACACCGATGCCCTCACTCACCCTTAGTAGTCAAGATGACCATTCTGTCTCCATCTGAAGTGCCAGTCCTTACTTGGTGTTTGTCTATGGAAAATAGGTGAGTTTTTTTCGGTATTTGAGGGAAGCAACCCAAAACTGCTTCCTACCAGGCTGCCATCTGGAAGTCCATGCCCTCGTGCTGCATGTCATCCAGTCCCAAGCTCTGCAGAAATGCCCACTCTCGCCTGGAGTCCTACAGACCTGACATGGACCTAAACCACGAGGACACAGGCTGCAACTTGCAGCACATCATCGACTGGGAGAACCACCATACTGTTTTATTGATGGTAGTTCTGTAGTATAGTTTCACATCAGGGAGTATGATTCTTCCACTGTTGTTTTTGTCTCTTAAGATACTTTTGGCTATTAGAGGCCTTTTTGTGATTTAATTAAGCTTCAGTATTATTTGCAGCATTTCCTTGGAAAATGTCCCTGAAATTTTGATGGGAATCACATTAAACTTGTGTGTTGTTTTGGATAGAATGGCTATCTTTATTATGTTAATTCTTCCGATCTATAAACATAGATTTTTTTCCGTTTCTTTGTGTCTTCTATTTCTTTTGCTAAAATCTTGTTTTTATTGTAGAAGTCTCTCACCTCTTTGTTGTTTATTCCTATATTATTTGATATTTCTTGGTGCTATTGTGAATGGGATTTCTTTCTTAATTTCTTTTTCCTTTACTTCATTGTTTGCATATAGGAATGCTAGTAATTTTAGTGAGTTGATTTGATACCCTGTCACTTTGCTGTGTTCATATTCATTTATTATCTCTAGAAGTTTCTTTCTTTTTCCTGGAGTCTTTAGGGTATATTGTATCATCTGAAAATAATGATATTTTCATTTATTTGTTTCCAAATTTTATTTCTTTAATTTGCTTTTCTTACCTTATTGCTCTGGACAAGACCTCCAGAAAGATGTTGAATAGTAGGAGTGAAAGTGGGCAAAGTTGTCTAGTTCCAGATCTTTGGAAAAATGCTTTAAATTTTTAATCATTGAGTGTGGTGCTTGTTATGGGTATGTTGTTTATTGCTTTTATTATATCGTTTTGTTTATATTCCTATTTTGGTGAAAGTTTCATCATGAATGAATTTTAATTCTTGTCAGATGCTTTTTCTGCATCTATTGACATGATCATATGATTTTTGAATTTTTCTTTTTTGACGTAAAATATTACATTAATTTGTTTATATCGAATCATCCTTGCCTCCCTGAAATAAATCCCAATTGACTTCAGTGTATTATTTTGCAATGTACTGCTGAATTCAGTTAGCCAGGATTTTGTTGGATTGGCCTCAGTATACATTTGGTACTTACGCTTCCTCTTCAGTTTTGTGGAAGAGTAAGGAGTATGGAGATTAGCTCTTCTTTGAATTTTGATCAAATTGACAAGTGAATCAGTATCTGGTCTTTTTGGGGAAATTTTTTATTATCTCTATTTTGTATGCATGTGATTGTTCTTTTTAAGTTATTTGCATCTTCCTGATTCAGTTTGTGGAGATTATATGATTATAGAAATTTATTGGTTTCTTCAAGACTGACATATTTGTTGGCATATAAAGTTTCCCAAGGTCTCTTTAATTTATATTCTGTTAGTTGTAATGTCACCTCTTTCAGTCCTGATTTTTTATTATGGTTTTCTTTCTGTGTCTAGCTAGGGGTTAATTAATTTTGCTTATTTTTTAAAGAACCAGTTCTTGCTTCCATTGATCTTCTGGATGATTCTTTTGTCTTCATTTTCATTTATTTCTTCTTTTATTTTTATTCTTTTGTTTCTTCTCCTGATTTGTTTTGATTGTTCTTCCCTGTCTATTTACCTCTGGTGTATAGTCAGGTATTTTTAATTGGAGCTCTCTCTTGGTTATTAATGTATACTTTTATTGGTGCAAAATTTCCCTTCAGAATTGCTTTTCTTGTGTCCCACATATGTTGGTAGTTCATTAATTCATTTTGATTTGCTTCTAGATAAGCACTACTGTCAACTTCAGTTTCTTTGATAATCCAGGATTTGTTCAGAAGCATGTTGTTCAATTGCCACATCTTTGTGTTTCTTGAAGATTTGTTCTTCTGGTTCAATTACATTTTGAATCCCTTGTGACCAGAGAAAACATTTTCTACAATTTCAATATTGCTACATGTGCTGAGACTTCTTTTGTGTCCCAAGATAAGGTCTTTCATTGAGAATGTTCCATGTACACTGGGAATATGCATATTTTTGTTGGGGTAGAACACACTGTATGTTTGGTCCATATGATCTATTGCTTCATAGGTGGCCCTTATTTTTGTTGATTTTCTACTTGAATTATCAAACTATTGATGAAACTTGAAAATTGAAGTACCCTATTATTGTGTTACTGTCAAGGTCTACCTTTAGATATGTCACTATTTGTTTTACATATTTAGATTGTACAGCATTGGGTACATATATGTTAATGATAGCTACTTTTTTTGATTAGTTGACACTTGTAAGTAATAGTGCCCATCCTTGAAACATGATATTGTTCTTAGGTCAGAATTTGCCATATCTGAAATTAGTATCATATTTTCTTCTTTAATTTTATTATAATTTCTTTGATGTTTGTCCACAGCCTTTGATTTTCAATCTGTGTTTATTTTTGGATCTGATATGAGTTTCTTGTAAGTGTAATACTGATGGGTCCTGTGTTCTGATCTATCCAGCCACTCTGTGTATTTTGATATGTATATTCAGTTCATTCACATTTCAGGTAATAAGTGATATAAAGTCCTTTACTGCTGTTATCTAAGACATTGTTTTCTATGTCATTTCCCATTTGTTTTTATTTGCCTTTTCCTCTCTCTAGCTTCCAGTGTCAGTTCTTTCAGCTTCATCTATTTAAGGTTAGGTTTTGTGGGTACCATGTGAATTATCACTATCTTCATTGTTTTATGATAGTCTTTCATGAGCTGACATACAATATATATTTGTGTGTGTGTGTGTACACATGTGTGTAAAGATGTCGTGCTTTTGTTTCCATGTTAGATTTTTCTTGTTTTCTTCTCTTGGTCCTATCTATGTTTCTCATTTTGCTTCCTGTTTTTCACAATTCTCAGTTTCCTGGGTCTGTGTTTTAATTTTCCCTATTGTAGGACTACTCAAAATTTCTTGAATGGTAGTCTTAGACATGGAAAAATCCAGAATTTTTTATTTTACTTTTGAATATTTTATTATGGTAAATTTGTTTTATAAAATAGATGAAACTCTTATATGTAGGTTCCCCATATGTGCAGTTTCTCTATTCTTCAGATATATGTCAACACATCCTACCCTCCACCATATCGCCATTGTCTAGTGTCTCCACCAACACTTGCTCCAATCTTGCCATTCCTTATTGGTAATCTCTGTTCTATTGCAAGTTCCCAATTGTTGGTACTGTTTTGTCTCTTCACATTTCACCTATGAGTGAGTTTGTCTGGTATCTATCCTCTTTTGAATTATTTCACTTAGTATAATCAACTTTAAGTTCACCCATGTTGAAGCAAATAACAGGATATCATCTCTTCTAAGGACTGTGTAGTATTTCATTCTATATATGTGCCAAATCTTCTTAATCCATTCACCTGACATTGGGCACTTAGGTAGATTCCAGTTCTGAGCTATTGTGAACAAGGTTACAATACACATGGGGGTACATAAATTGCTACAAATGAGTGTTTTTGTATCTTATAGGTAAATACCCAGAAGCGGGATGTGGCATCATATGGGATTTCCGTCTCAATATATTAAAGAATTCCAGAGGGTTTGCACCAATTTGCACTCCCACCAACAGTGTAAAAGTGTTCCCTTTTCTCCACATCTTCACCAGCATTTGTTTCCAGACTATTGAATAATAGGTAGTCTCTCAGGTGTAAGGTGATAACTCATTGTTTCAATGTGCATTTCTCTAATAGCGAGCGAATAGGAACATCTTTTCATGTGCTTGTTGACTATCTGCATATCCTTTTTAGAAAAATATATCTCTAATCCCTTTTTCTGATTTTTATTGGATTTTTTGTTTTTTAGTTATTGAATTTTACGAATTCTTTGTATATTTTTGTATTAAGTCCTTGTCAGAAAAATGAAATGCAAATGTATTCTCCCGGTTAATAGGTAGTCTTTTGGTTTTGGTAATGTTTTCTTTCACTTTGAAGAAGCTTTTTAGTTTGATGTAGTCTCAGTTGTTTATTTTTCTTTTTGTTTCCCTTGATGCTAGGCTTGAGTCCTTAAAGACTTCTCTATGGCTGAAATCATGAGAAGTCTTTCATATGTTGTCACCAAGAATTTTATGGTTTCTGGTCTAATGTCCAAATCTCTAGTCTTTTTTGAGTTATTTTTAACTGGTGTTAGAGAGATGGTCTAGCATTTCTTTTGCATGTGGTTGTCGAGTTTTCCCAACACCATTTATTAAAGAGACTTTCCTTTCTCCATTGTATGCTTATGGCTTTTTTGTCAGAGAGTAACAGACTATGTGAGTGGGTCAGTTTCTGATGTTTCAGTTCTATTCCAAGGATCTGTGCCTCTGTTATTATTCCAGTACCACACCTGTTTGATCACTATTGTTTTGTAATATGGTTCAATGTCTGGGTGTGTAATCCTTCCAGATTTATTCTTTTTGTAAAATATGCTTTGACTGTTCAGGGTCTTTTGTTTTGTACAGATTTTAAGATTTTTGTTATATTACCTATGTATAAGCCAATGGGATTTTAATGGAGATTGCATTAAATCTGTATGTTGCTTTGGGTAAGATGACCATTTTAATGACATTGATTACTCCTATGATCGAGGAGTATATTTTCATATCTTTGTGCCTGTATATATTTCTTTTCAGAAGAACTTGTAGTTTTCAATGTATAAATATTTTGCTTCATTGTTAAGTGTATTCCCAGGTATTTTATTCTTTTAACTTCTATTTTAAATGCTGTGCTGTTCATGTGTTTTTCTTCTAGCATGTTGTATCTAAAAATACAATGGATTTTTGTCTATTGATTTTGCATCCTGCCACTTTACTGTATTCATTGATGAGTTCTAATTTTTTGAGTTTTTAGCTTTTTGTATATCTAATATATAATCAATATAATACATATAGATATATAATCATGCCATGACTCCGACCCGCGGAGCAGTCAACTGGGGTCCGGAGATCCACCTAGAACGGATGAATGGGATAGGACAAGAGGCGCGAAAAATGACAGCAAGACAAAAAATTCTGATCAAGCTGCAAAATTTATTAAGATGGAGGGACTTATATAGGGAAGGGAAAAGAGAGGAAGTAGTTCTGATAGGTGGTCCCTGTGTGTGTCTTTTTGCGTGCTCTTGGCTTGGATTGGCAGGCGGGCGCGTGATCAGGGCTCTGATTGGTTGCTAGTGCTCATGCTTTATGTATGCTTCTGGGAGGCGGTAAGGGTGGCTCTGACTATAGTTTCTTGTTTGTTCTGGTGAGCGCAATTTCCCAGCCTGATTGCATCAGCTTAGCCCAGGTTCCCAACAATGCCATCAGCAAATAATGATAGTTTTACTTCCTCCTTTCCCAGTTTGGGTTTATTTTACTTCCTTTTCTTGCCTAATTGCTCTGGCTAAAACCTCCAGTACAATGCTAAATAACAATGGTGTGAGTGGACAGCCCTGCCTTTCACCTGACCTTAGAGGAAATGCTTTTAATTTTTGACCATTAACTACAATGTTGGCTGTGGGTTTTTCATATAGAGAATTTATTATATTGAGGCATGTAACTTCTATTCCCATTTTATGGAAAGTAAATATCATAAATGAGTGTTGAATCTTGTCAGAAGCTTTCTCTGATACTGTTGATATGTTGCATGGTGCTATCACTTTGCTCCTGTTGATATGGTATATCATATTAGTAGATTTATGTATGTTGAAACATTCTTGCATCCCTGAGATAAATCCCACTTGGTCATGATAAATTATATTTTGATCATTTTATTTGGGTTTAATCCAAATAAATTATTCATTTAATTGGATTATTTTTACTATCTCTTTGTTGAGAATTTTTGCATTTATATTCATTAGAGATATTGGTCTGTAATTTTCTTTCTTGGTGACATTTCTGTCAGCTTTTGGTATCAGTGTAATATTGACCTCATAAAAAGTATTTCAAGAGTTCCCTGTTCTCCAATATTTTGGAAGAGCTTGAGAGGAAGAAGTGTTAATTCTTCTCTGAAGATTTGGTAGAACTCATTGCAGAAGTTCTGGGCTTATATTTTGGGGAGGCCTTTGAATACTTCAATTTCTTTGCTTGTGATTGTTCCGTTCAGGTTTTAGAATTCTTCTGGGTTCAGACTTCGTAGACTATATCATTCTAGAAATATGTCCATGTCCTCAAGGTTGTCTATTTTGGTGGTGCAGAGCTGTTCATAGTAGTTCCTTATGATGTTTTGAATTTCTGTGGTATCTGTTGTAACTTCTCCCTTTTCAATTATGATTCTAGTTATGAGAGCTTTCTCTTTTTCTTTGTGAGTCTAGCCAATGGTTTTTCAAGTTTGTTTGTTTTTCAAAAAACAACTTTTGGTTTTATTAATCTTCTGGATTGTCTTTTTGATCTCTATTCATTTTATAACTACCTGAATTTTGATTATTACCTTTCTTCTACTAATTTTGGCTTTAGTTATTCTTATTTCTCTAATCGTTTTAAATGTAGAGTTAAGTAGTTTGTTTGCAATTTTTCTTGTTTCTTGAATGAACTTTTCTCCTAGTAATGCTTTTGCTGCCTCCCGTAGATTCTGGTAGCTTGTGTCTTCTATCTTATGTGTCTCTAAGTATTATTTAAAGTTCTTCTTTTATTTCCTCTTTTACCCAAGAGTTATTCAGAAGCACATCATTTAATTTCCAATTAATTTGATGTCGTCCAGCTTTCTTTTCATGGATGATTTTAGTTTTAAGTCATCATGGTCAGAGAGGATGCTTGATATGATTTCAATCTTTGTAAATTTGTTGAGGTATGTTTTACTTCCAAACATATATTCTATCCTTTAGACTGTTTCATGAGCACTTGAGAAGAAAGTTAAATCTGTAGTGGTTGAGTTAATTGTTAGGTATATGTCTGTTAGGTCTATCTACCCCACATGGTGATTTAAAGCACCTGTTTCCCTATTAGTTTTTTGCCTGGTTGGTCTGTTCAATGTTGTAAGTGGGATATTGAAGTCTCCCACTCTTATCATGCTGCTTTTGATGTCTCTCTTCATATTTAATAATGCTTACTTAATATAACTTGATGCTCCTTCATTTGGTGCATATACGTTAATAAACATTATGTCTTCTTCCTGTATTCACCCTTTAATCATTATAAAACGCCCATCTCTGTCTTTCGCTCTACTCTTTAGATGGAACTCTTATCCAATATGAGTTTAGCTGTTCCTGATCATTCGTGGTTGCCATTTGACTTTAGAATTTTCTTCCAACAATTGACTTTGAGCCTTTTTATCTTTTGAAAAATGGTGTGTTTCCTGAATGTAGCATAAGTTTGAGTTACATTTTTTAATCCATTCAGCAACTCTGTGATTTTTGGTGAGTTTATTCCATTAACGTTTAGGGTTATCATTGATATGTAGCTGTTCATTGTCATCTTGTCATTTGCCTTCTGTATTTTGCTCCAGGCAATGTCTTTGCTCTTCTCTTTCTCTTCTTCAGTTGATTGTCATTTTTTTGATTGGTTTCCCTCTTTGTTATTTGAAAGTGATTAGTCTTCCACCCATTCTAACCAGCCACATTGTTGTTCTCTTTTCCTCCCCTCTTTTTATATTTGTTGTCTTTCCCTTTTTATGCACGGTTTCATTACACTTTGTAGAGCATCCTTTAGTATTTTTTGCAAAGCTAGCTTTTTGGTGATTAATTCCTTTAATGTTTACTTATTAGAAAAGCTTTTTAATCATTCCTTCAGTTATGAATGATTATCTGGTATGGTATAATATCCTAGGTTGAAAATCCTTTTATTTCCCCCCAGCACTTTGAATATATCATGGCATTCCCTTCTGGCCTGTAGAGTTATAGTTGAGAAATCTGTTCTCAATCTTATGGAGACTGCTTTGTATGTGAAAATTTTTTCTCTGGTTGATTTTAAGATTCTTTGTTTATTTTGCATATTTGATATTTTGATGACAATGTCTCTTAGTTTAGTTCTGTTTGGTTTTCTTTTATTAGGAACTATTTGAGCTTCCTGGGTCTGGAGGTTTGCTTTATTCTTCAGATTTGGAAAGTTTTTGTGTTGTATGTTTTCTTTTTATATTTCAAATATTAAAACCCTTGTCAGAAATCTCGAACATAATTAGCTTTTCCATTTAGTTATTTTTGTTGATGTTTTCCTTTGCTGTGAAAAATATTTTTAGTTTAATGTTTTTCTAATTATTTATTTTTGCTCTTGTTTCCCATGATGCTGGAATTGTATTCCTGAAACCACTCTATGTCTAATGTCATGGAATATCTTTCCAATTTTTGCAAAAATTTTATGAGTTTTGGTAAATAAGTTTCTCTAGTCCAATATGAGCTGATTTTTGTGAATGGCGATAGTGTGGTCTAGCTTCATTATTTTGCATTTGGGTGTTCAGTTATCACAACACCATTATGAAAGAGATGTTCCTTTCTCCATTGTATGATTTTGGCTTCTTTATCATAGACTGACTGTGAGTGGGTCACTTTCTGGTGATTCAGTTCTTTTCCACTGATCTGTGCCTTTGTTATTATTCTAATACCATATGTTTTGATCCCTATAACTTTGTATTACTGCCCCAAGTCTGGGAGTGTGATCACTACAGATTTGTTCACTTATTTCATAGTTGATTTGTCTATTTGGGGTCTTTTTGTTACATATAAATTTTAGTATTTTTATTCTATTTCCCTGAAGTTCATCTGTAGGATTTTAATGGTGATTGAATTAAGTCTGTATATTGCATTAGATAAGATGACCATTTTAACAGTGTTGATTTTTCCCAGCCATAAGCAAAAGATGGCTTTCTATCTTGTGCTGTTCGATTTTTAAGAACTTATACTTTTCGTCATATGGATTTTTCACCTCTTTTGTTCAGTATATCCCAACATCTCTGAATCTTTTCCTTCTATTTTAAACAGTGGTTTCCTTGCTTGTGTTTCCTTCTAGCATGTTGTCTGCATATAAGTATCCAACTAATTGTTGTACATTGGTTTTGTAGCCTGCCACTTTATATATTTATTTATTAGCTCTAGTTGTTTCAAGAGAGTTTTTATCATTATATATCTATATGTATATATAGATATATGTCTATATATAGCCATAGCATCTGTAAATGATGGTAGTTTTACATCTTCCTTTCCAATTTGGGTTCCTTTTATTTCTATGTCTTGAATAATTTCTCTGAATAGGACATCCAGGACATTGTTAAATAGCAGTGGTATGAATGGGGAGCATATCTTGTTCCTGACCCTAGAGAAAATGTTTTCTATTTTTAGCCATTATGATGGTGACTGGTATTTATTATATATGACCTTTATTATGTTGAGTTATATAACTTCCAACCCCATTTCACATATGATTTTATTGTAAATGGGTGTTCCATCTTATCAGATACTTCCTATGCATTTATTGATATGACCTTGTGGTTTTTCTCCTTGCCCTAGTTGATATGATGTATTGATTTAATAGATTTACATATGTTGAACCATCATTGCATTGCTGGGATAAATTCCACTTGTTCATGTTGGATGGTCATTTTGAGGCATTATTGGATTCAATTTGCTAATATTTTGTTGAGAATTTTTACATCTATTCTCATTAGAGATTTTGGTCTGCAATTTTCTTTTTTGGTGACATCTCTATCAGATTTTATTATCAGTAGTTTATAGACACATAGGAAGTGTTTGGAAGTCCTCTCTGCTCTTCAATATTTTGGAGGGGTTTAAAAAGAATAGATATTCTCTCAAAGTTTGGTAAAACTCATTTGTAAGGACATTTGGTCCTGGGCTTTTATTTTTAGGGAGTTTTTTATTATCTCTTCAATTACCTTGCTTGTGATTTTTCTGTTTAGTTGTTCCAGTTCCTCCAGTTTCAGTCCTGGTAGATAGTATTTTTCTAAAAGCGTATCCGTATCCTTGGTGTTGTTGACTTTATTGGCCTAGAGCTGTTCATAGCAGTGTCTATAATATTTTGCATTTCCATGTTATAAAATTCTGCCATTTTATTTTTGATTCTAACATTTTTAGTAGTTTACTCTTATTTTTTGTTGAGTTTACCCAATGATTTGTCAATTTCATTTATTTTTTAATGAAAAAACGAATTGATCTGGATTGACTTTTTTCTATTTTATTTATTAGTTCTAATTTTTATTATATCTTTTCTTCTACTGATTTTGCCTTTAATTGCTCTTTGTATACTTGCTTTAAATGAAGGGATAAATTGTACATTTGCAATTTTTCTTGTTTCTTGAAGTTAACCTGGATTTCAGTGAACTTTTTTACTTTTAATTTGGAATTCTTTTTTATCCTTTGTAATTACAGCTGCTCCTGCTTTTTTGAATGTCATTTGAATATAAGATTATCTTCCAAATGTTGACTTTGAGCATATGTTTACCTTTTGAAAGAAGGTAATTTTCTTGAATGCAGTAGAAGGTTAGATTATGTTTTATAGTCTACACAACCACTCTGTCATTTGATTGGTGAGTTCTTTCCCTTAATGTTTGGGGTTATTATGATCTCTAACTGTATATTGCCATTTTTCAATTAGTCTCCTAAGTATTGTTAGAGTGCCTTTGTTCTACTCTTTCTCTTTGTATGTGGTTTGAGTTAATTTATGTTTTTATTGGTTTCCTGTTTTATTTTATTTTTTATGTTTTACCTGGAGATGTGTTTTGAGGTTGCCCTGAAGTCATTATGAATTCTATGCATGCTTTCATTTTATTTGATAGCATGTTAATCTTGCACCCATTCTAGCAATCTACATTTTTTTCTCCTTTCCTCCTCACTTTTTATATTTTGCCATCTTACTTTTTTAAATGAGGTTTTTTTACACTTTGTAGTTTCCTTTAGTATTTCTGGTCAAGCTGGTTTGTGGTGATCCATTCCTTCATCATTTGCTTATCTGAAAATCTTTTTATCGTTCTTTCAGTTCTAACTAATAGCCTCACAGAATACAGTATCCTACTTTTCTTTCAGCATTTTGAATATATCATGCCATTCATCTGTTTCCTGTAGAGTTTTACCTGATAAATCCACTGACAATTCTTTATATGTGACTCCTTTTTCTCTAGCTGCTTTTAACATTCTCACCTTATCTTGTGTTTTTGATATTTTGATGATAATGTGACTTGGTGTAAGTCTATTTTTTGTTTGTAACTGTGCTTCCTTGGTCTGGAGGCTTGCTTCATTCCTCAGATTAGGGTAGTTCTCAGCTATTATTTCTTCAAATACGTTTTCTTCCCTCTTTTCTCTCTCTTCATCTGGGTCCCCTAAGATACCACTATTGTCACTTTTGATACTGTCCCATAGGTCTCAAATGCTGTTTTAATTTACTTTCATTCATCTTTCTCTACTTGTTTGCTTGAGTGTATTCCTCTGCCTATTTTCTAGCTCACAGATTCTATTGGAGACTTTGTCCATCCTATGCTTGAGTTCCTCTATTGAGTTCTGCAGTTCAACTACTGTGTTTTTCATTTATTTGACATCTTGCTTCATTTATTCTTTCTCTTTTTTATTGTTCTTTTTATTCCTCGATTTTTTTCTTGGTTTCCATGAGTAGTTTTACCCTGTGTCCCTAAATTCATCCTCAGGTAGTTTGTATATGTCTGCTGCCTTTAGACTTTCCCCTGGGGTTTTAACTGGATTCATCATTACCCATATATTTTTCTGTCTTTGTTCTGTTTGTCATTCTGTCTTTATTCCCGTGGGTTAAGTTTTCATTCAGTGATGGCATTGTGTAGGGTGTTGACTTGCAACATGTAGTTTTGAATCTTGTTTCGAACACTGGGAGTTATTAAATTTTGTGACATCGTCTCTGGTTGGATTTGTTTAAGTTCTTAAGTTGACCCTGTATTGAGACTCAAGATTTCAACCTGTGGGATTGGACTTTTTGTAAGGGATGCAGTCTTCCCTCAGTATCACAGATCTGAATGATAATGTCATTTGCCCACAATCAGCAGTCTTCAGTTCAATATTCACCCTCAAAGTGTTCCTAGTCAGCAGCTGTTCAAAGTCACTCTCTTCTCAGAGACTCTCTTCACGAGACACTGCTCTAGGCACCTTTAAGTCTGTGTGCAGAATTTCCAGCCAATAGGTCTTGTGACTCCAAAGCAATGTAGTAGGAGGAACCGTGGTGGAGGATTACTCAAGCTGCCTTCCAGTTATGGTGATGTCCTTGTGTAAGTAATCCTTGGGTGCTCCTACTGAGTCCACCCAGGTTGCTGGTCCTCCGTTTGAACTGTGATTAGACCCTCAACCCAATTTCTATCCCCTGGTCCTGCTTGGTAAACTCTTAGCTGCTGGAGTGATTTTCCAGGGGACCGGTTCTTCCTGAGGCTTTACCCCCTCCACCACAGGCATATTTTGCATCTAAGGTTGGGGATCTTGAATCTACAGTGTATCTCTGACTCCTGACATTTTCACTTACCCTCTACGATAATGCATGCTGCTGCTGTATCTAGCTTCTGGACCTGCTTTTCTTCAGCATTTATATCTGCAAAATAGGTATCTCATGGTTGCTCTACGGGGAGGAGACAAGACTCAGCTCCTATCCAGTTACTATCTTGACCCCATTAACTTCTGTTTATCACTGATGATTTTCATTTTTCCATCATATTTGAATGATAACCTTGCAAGGTAGAGTTGTTTTTCTTTTAATTTTTGTGTCTTAGTATTTTCAACACATCTTTCCACTTTCCACTGGCCTATAGGGTTTCTTTTGAGAATCTAAAGACAGTCTTATGAGTGTAGCTTTGTCAGTTATGTTCCTCTTTTCTTAGGATCTTTGAATATCTTTTCTTTGTTATTGGTTTTGCTAGTCTTAAAATGATGTGTTTATGTATGTCTTTTATATTTAGAAATGTTCATGTTCTGTGTGCTTCTTGGACCTCTGTGGTTACTTTTTGTGAGAGATGCAGTAAGTTCTCTGCTATTACTTTTTTTTGAGTATGTTTTCTGTTATTTTTTCCCCTCTCCTCTCCTTCCAGGGTACCTATTATCCTTATTTTTTATTTCCTCATGGTGCCTGATATTTCTCTTATAGTTTGTTCATTTGTCATCAATCTCATTTCATTCTCACTACTGTAAGGGTCTTTTCTGTGATCTTGTTTTTAATTTATTAGATTTGTTCCTGCAGGAATGAATCTCTTTATGGAGATTTCCATGTTTGTCTTCAATTCCTCGACTGTTATCTCACATTTCTTATAGGTCAAACTTTATGGCCCCAATTTCCTAAGTGAAGTCACTTATTTTTTGAGATTTTCCAGTTACCTTTGCATATTTTTGTATGCCTCCTGCATCTCATTTGGCTTCTTTATAATTATTACTTGGAACTCTTTTCTGTAATGTTATTCCATTTTATGTCAATGCAGTTCTTTTCTGGGGGTGTTCCTGGTATCTTTTCTTTGGGCAATTTTTTGCTTTTGTTTTGACTTTGATTTTGGCGTGCCTTTCTTCTTTCTCTGCCTTACATTTAGTACTGTTGCTTTATTTTTCATTTACTTTAGATTTCTTCTTGTATGATGATGTTGGTTTCTAGTGTGGCTTTTGCCAGTCACTTGTCCAGTAGAGAGCAAGAACTGTTCTTTTCTCTGGTATGTTTTCTTGTGGTGGACCACTAATAATGTTTAAGTGATTTTCACATTCTTTTCTGATGTTGGTGGTAACTCTTCTCTTGCAGACCACTGATAAGAAGCTCTTTAAACCAAGAGCCAAGTTTGCAGTCATTCCTTGTGAGTTATGTTGAGCTCTAAGGTAGCAGGTAATTTCTATTTGTTGGATATGGGGAGATGCCACTTAATCCCCACTGCTCTCCATCACCAAGATTATCCCAGGTAGGTGCCCTATATACAGCTATTGAAATATCCTTTGATTGTGCAAGCTGAGCACTCTCTATCTGCACTCCACAGTCAGAAAGCAAGTGTAAAGTATGACTATATGAGCTCTGTCATTCCTTGTGGTGTTCTATACTCACTGCAGTTCTCCAGTATAATGGTTGGGCTCCCAGGTAGATTGTGCTCTCCGGAACACATAGACGATAATTTCTTTAAATGATGAAGTCCATGTTCTCCCGCTGCATTCTCTCAGCCAGGGAGCAGGATTGCCCTGCATGCTCCTTTGATGACTGGGTTGATAGATCTCCCTCTCCACTGTGCTTCATTGTCAGGATGATTCCAGGTAGGTCCCTGGTGCTCTACTAACCACAGAAATTTAAGTGTCTTGTGACAATGGGGACTGCACTCTCCTTCTCTGACAATTTAATTTTATTGTGTCTTAATGTGAATCTCTTAAGATTCTCTTGTTCAATGATTTCTGAGCTTCTTGAATTTTGTTGTCTGTTTTCCCCTATGTTAGGGACATTTTCAACTATTATTCTTTTGAAATTTTCTGTTTCACTTCTCTTTTTTGGCCTTCTATAACTCCTGCATAATTGCTATATTTCACTTTATAGTGTTTTCACTTTATAGTGTTCCATAAATCCAACAAGATTTCATCATCAGTTTTTCATTTTTGTTTTGTTTTGATTTAAAATTTTTTCTGATTAGGTTAATTCTACTGCCACTGTATTGAATTTGATGATCTTCTGTTCCCAATGCATCTGATGTACTGATAAACTACTTTAAGGATGCTTTTCATTTCAATGATTTTATTTCAGCTATGTGATATGTCTGATATTATCTATATTTTTATATTCTTAACTTAATTGTAGGTTTTTTCAGTATTATCCTGACTTTGGTGAGCAACATTATGACAATAATTTTGAAAACTTTTCAGGTAAATAACATCTTTTATTATTATTTGTTTTCTGATTAAAAATTATTTTGGACTACAGTTATTGTTTATTCACTTCATTTACTGTGTTGATTTCTGTGCTTCAGGAAAAATAACCACCTCTTTAATTTTGATAGAGTGGTTTTACATATGATACAATCATAACTGATCAAAACAACTTAAGATCCTGGTGTCTCTTAAATCCTTATTATAGTCCAAAGCAATTATTTTGTTCTTAGTGACTCCCATTTGAGTTTGTGGCAAGACTTGTCAGTGTCCAAAAGAGGAGCTTCACAGTTTGCACTGATATGTAAGCTGATAGAAAACTGAACCCTCAAGCAACAGCTGGGAAAGTTATAATCTTCCTGAGATAAAATGGGACTTGGGCATTTTTGTCTACTTTCTTTGTGCTGGATCAAGGCAGATAGTTGTAAGGGGGTGCTCTTGCACCTATTAATAACTTGTTTGCTTCAGTTATGTAGAATGTAAGCCCTGTTGATGTTCAGAGCCAGGCTAATCCAGTGGATTGTCTTGTGTGACAGCTACAGAAGTTGGGACTCTGTGTAAATGAGCTACTTTGAGAGAAATATCAGTTATATGTATCGGTCTGGAGTAATAAAGTGGAATTTATGTCTGCTAACTTCTCTAGTGTCCAGGGAAGGTCACATTTATTTCTTAGATGTGTCCTAAATTAGATGTCTGACCATTAGACAACAACTTGATAGTATTAATATAGATCTGTTTCAGATAAAAATACTAGGAGATGTGCAATTTTGCCTGCTCCCTCTGTCCTGAGCTCTAAGAAAATATCCATACCATGTCCTCAAAAACTTTTAAAGAATCTTTGCTCTATTTGCTATTGCCTTGTAAATCTTGTGAATGCAAGTGTCATTGAGTTGCTGAGATAGGTGTTTTGGGATCTACCGCTCAGATGTGAGTCTTTAAAATCTGGGGTAGCAGTATGGAGTCTAAACGTTTTTCCTCAAAGAGAAATTGAGAGTTGTGTGTACCCCCTGATTATGTGGTACTACACCAGATGTGATATTTATGTTGGGAATGTGTCCAACAACTAGTGAACTAATTAGGAAAAAGTAGGTCATATGCTTTTTTAAGTGTTTTCCAAGAAATGCATTTACTGGTTTGAATATTTAAATGTATGAAACCCTAGAGAAATAGAAAAAAATGTGTTTATTTGCAAAATTACTGAGAGTGGATGGAGTACCTGATCCTTCAAGTCCAAAAGAAAGAAATCTGATACAACAGTATTTTTTGTAAATAACAATTTAATCAAGCACAGCAACAATAAAAATAATAAAGTTAAAATTAAAACTACACAGATAAGCTGGAGAAAATTTGCCTACATAGGAGTGTGATATTACATTACTGAATCATATTTTCTGCAGACTTTCCTAAAATATTCATAAAATATTAATTTTACTGGTAGTCTACAACAGCATTCCTTCAAAGTACATTTCTTTGATCCAGACACCTCTTCTAATAGTAGGTGAGAGTGAATATGAGGGTTGAAGGGAGAGATCTATATAGATAAGGAGTTGCATTGGCCTGGCAGTCTCCATCAGAAAACGAATGAATGACAGAGGTCCTAGCGTAAGAAGAAGACACATGGAGTGGAACAGCAGGAATAATGCAACGATGTTCAGAGAAGCAGCTCACTTCCATCTGCCCAACCAATACATGCATGACAGTCACTGCCTGGTGCTAAGAGAAGTATACCACCAAAGAGTTAACGACCATGGTGGAGGTTTGAGTCCATGGAAATGAAAATGAATCCAATACTGTTATCAGGAGCTGAGCTGAGATAAGGCAATAAAGAAAGTGTCATCTAGACCTGGCAGATGCTGAAGTGCTCTATGTGATAAAAGGGGGATAAAAGAAGGATAAAACACTGCATTGACTGTGAACTCTGATGTCAGTTCCATAATGACTGTAATTGGCAAAAGTGATTAAAGAGTAGTAGTAAACCCATTTCACACCTGTGAACAGATGCTGGGCTGATAAAATCTTAGAACTCTAGACAGAGGTAGAACTCAGGACACACAAAAGAACCAAAGAATGAGACAGCTTGTAACCTGGTGTTTGAGAAGGTATTTCCCCAAACTGCAAACAGGGAGCCATCTTTTAGAGTCATCCCTGTTCTCTCCCTGAGGCCCTGATGAACAAAATAAAAATAAAATAAAGTTACAGTGTCAAATACTGGATAGAGAAGGCAAGCCATGTCAAAATCCAAGTCACAAAATAAAAACAAACCACTAAGCTTCAAAAAGAGGAAGAATTTACAATATCTCTGGAGAAAAAAAATCTAAAGACATTGAATAGGACAAGACAAATAATTCAGAGCAGAAATAATGAAAAAATGAAATTAGCAACAGTATTCACAACTAATCACCCAAAGTCAAATTCAAGACCTCATAAAAGAAGTGGTACATTAGAAAGACTACTTCTGCAAAGACTTTGGGACTATAAAAAGAGGCTCGACCATAATGTATAATATAAAATGAATTTAATTAATGAAAGCAATTATGTAAATTTTCCATAAAGCAGCTTAATCTGGAATATCTATTTCAGAAATAGCAGGCAAAAATACAGAGGTGACACTTATGGAAGAGAAAATAAAAACAACCTTGAGATAAAATGAAGAAAGTTTGCAAAAATTAGCAGATGTCATGAGAGTACAGCATAAGGATAATAGACATTCTTAAAGGTGAATAAGAGAAAGAAATAGAAAAAATTATTCAAGGTATAGCAGAGATATTCTCATACTTCTCACAAAAGAATAAATCAAGTATTTAGAGATGTTTACCCACATACAACAAAGCAATAAACAAAACTAATTGTCCTTTCAAATTCTTTGATCAGAAAATTTATCACCTACTGAAAGTGTCACTCATATAAAAATAACGTGCATGTAAGATTCAATTTTGTTCATTATGAGAGTAATACATATATTTCATATAACAAACCATCAAACTACATGAAGCAAAAACTGGCAAATGAATAAACTGTTCTATAATAACTATATTCTTCAATACTTCACCCTTGATAATGGCTATAACAACTATGTAAAAGATAAGAATACAGAATACTAAGCAATATAATTCAAAAACAAAATCTAACATATTTATGCAGAGCAATCTACTCAATAACAACAGCATACACAATTTCTAAGTATACATGGAAGACTTTCTAGTATAGACCACATAAGAGGTGAAAATTACTCTCAATGAATTTAAAAGATGAACATCATACAAAGTATCTTCTCTAGGCAGTATGAAGTTAGAAATCACATTTGAGAAATAAAACTGAAAAATTCACAAAAATATGGAAACTGTCTACACACTCTTAAATGACAAATGAATCACAAAAAATACAAGGAAAATTAGAAAATACCTTTAAATAAATAAAAATGGAAAAACTGCCAAAATTATGGGAGAAGGTTAAAGCAAGTTTAAGGGTGAAATTTATAGCTAAAAACATATTTTGAAAACAAGAAATATCTCAAAAATTGCTTTTACAATTTCAGGAACTATAGAAAATTAAAATATAAACCCAAAGATAGAATAATGATGGAAAAACTAAGATTTGATCAGAGATAAAGGCAATATAGAACAGAAAAAAAATAGAGAAAATAAAGTAAAAGTTGTTTTTTAAATACCAACAAAATTGAGAAACATTTAACTATATGGATATGAAAAAATACTCAAATTGATAACATAAAAATATAGTGGTAACTCCTGATTCTACAGGAAATAACAAATTATATGAGAGTACTAGAAAAGGACTGCATGCCAACAAATTTGATAACCTAGGTGAAATGGAAAAATTCCTTGAAACATGAAACCTATTAAGAATAAAAAACAAGAAAATAGACAATCAGAGTTGATGTATAACTAGTAAGAAGATTGAATTAGTAATAAATATCTCCCACCAAAGGTAAGTTTTAACGACTTCATTGGTGATTGATAAATTTTAAAGAAAACCAATTATTTTGATTCCTTAAAACTTTAAAAGAAGAAAATGCTTTCAAAATTATTTTGTTACATTAACATTCTGATTTCAAATCTATACAAAGGTACTATAAGAAATCTAAAGAACAGTATCTGTAGTGAACATTAATGCAAATTTTTCAAGAAAATACTATCAAACAGAATTCAACAGCATATTAAAAGGATTAGATGCCATTACGATGTGGGATTTACTCCTGGAATACAAAAATGTTTCAGCATATGAGAATTGAACATAATATTCCATGATAATGGAATAGTGGGAAAAAAACATTTAATTGTGTCCATTGGCAAAGGAAAAGTATTTGACAAAATTCAGTATGCTTTCCTGATAAATTCAACAACATGAGAATAATAGAAAACTAGTTTAACATGATGAAAGTGATATACAAACCCCTACAATAAGCACCAAGTTTGATTATTAAAGAAAGGGAGCTTTTTCTCTATGCTTAGGAGCAAGGAAAAGTGCCTACTTCTGTCATTTTGAAACAGCATAATACTGGAAATTCTAGTCAAAACATTAGGCAAGGAAAACAAACAAGTCATACAAATTAGAAAGGAAAAAGAAAATTTATCTTTGTGTCAATGCTGATCTCAGCTGACATCTGACTCAAAATCTATCTAGCTGTAATCTACTATATGTGGCACATCCTGTCCTTATGATGAGAACTATCCTGAGAGGGTCATGTTATTGTGGTGTCCCACTCTCCAGGATCTGGATGCTTCAGCACCTCACCATATGCAGAACTATAGTTGCCTATCTTCTGCACCCCAACTTTAGCCCCAGTTCATGGCTTTGTCCCAGTATTCCTGTGGCAACCTCCAATTTCTTGAGCCCTGCCCTCAGGGTTTCAGATCATGATTTGATCGCCATTACTGGGGCCTAGTCCTTTTGCTATTACTGCCATTGGACACCACAGCAGAGGCTTTAATCTAACATTTCCAGATTATGCTGGTACTAGACCAAGTCTCTAAGGAACATCTCATGGCTAAGCCTTATGCTAGAACACAAGATGCTTCTATATTCGCCCAGGCTAGTCATTGCATGAAGACCCTGAGACCTAAGTCCCATACCCCTGGAACATATGCACATGCTCACATTTTATATGTCAGTGTCACAGTTGTAGAAAGCGCACCTGTGCCCCAGGGCTGCATGTTCCTAATTCTAGAATTTCCACTTTGTTGCTATTCTCACCAGCAGACCTGCTGTTAACATTCATCACCTTAGATAGAACTTATTCCTATAGCATAAATGAAGACAAGAAGATCCCTCTTTCAAGAGTTTTTGCCTCTAAGAATCCTAACAGTCCTTTTCAATAGTTCCACTTCAACTACGTGTGCAGTCTTGGCCACAGAAGAACCCTGCAGTTTGTCTAATATCAAACTCAACTAACAGAGCTAGATAGATATCATGCTACTGTGCTTTCTCAAGAATAAAAGCAACTGTATACTAACCAGCTTGTACTCTTGCAAGAACCTCCAGTTCAAATTTTCCCCTACTCTCAGTTCAAAAAGTCTGAAAAATGTGACTGCACCCTCAAATGCAGATATTAGGCAAGGAAGCTTGAAACTACTAAACGAACACATAATTTTACAGTTCTTGACAGTAAAAAATATAGACATGTGACTTACCAAGAATAATTATTTTAAAGAAGTTCAATAAGACACAAATAGACAGCTCAATAAACTAAACAAAAAATAAACAAAAGGGTCAACAAAAAGATATTAATCATAAAAAGCAAATTCTGGAGCTAAGGAGTACAATAAATAAACATTTTGAGAGCCATGCAATAGAGATTTTCAATGGCAAGTACATCAGTCAAAATAAAGAACCTGTGATTTTGAAGGTATATGTGTTTATATTAGTTATCCATAGCAGAATAAATGCACTAGAATAAAAAGAGAGAATACCTACTTGAATTCTGAAATAATATCAAGTGTAACTTATGCATTGTGATAGTCCAGAAAGACAAGGGAGGAAGAAAGGGATTAAAAAACTAATTTAAAGAAATAAACGGTTGAAAACTTCCCAAATCTGAAGAAATTTATGGTCATTGATATACTGAAGCTCAAAGATCATCAGATTCAACCAAGAAATAGCTTGAGATACATTACAATTAAGTTGCAAAAAAATCAAAGACAAAGAACTTTGAAGGTATCTAGAGAAAGCAACACTCATTATATGCAAGGGAATCTCAGTAAGGGTATCAACACTATTTCTCAGGAGAGATCTCACAGACCAAGAGAGAGTGGGGCAATGCATTTAAAATGCATGAAGAATAAACACTCAGCCAATAATAATTTACTCAGAAAAATTGTCATTCAGAACTGAAGACAAAACAAAATTCCCCAGTCAATAAAAATTGAACAGAATTTATCATCATTATACTTGCCCTACAAGAATTGCTAACAGTGGTTTCCAGTTCTTCTTGACTTAAGAGGATCCTTAACTCACTTCTCTAAAAAGCAAATCGAATCAACAGCTATATATGAAACTCCTACTAAGCAAAACCTAAAGATTCCTACACAACTGACTTGAAAGAAAAAGCTCACTTGAGAGAGGAGCCAACACCAGGGAGGCATTGTCTGCTAGAAACTCCAAATTGGCGAGGCAATGGTGCAGCAGAGTAAAGACTATGCAGGTCCCAAGCCCTGTGGAGTAGAGAAAGCCTTATGATCATATGTTCCATGACTGGGAGAGAGGAGATTCTATGACCGGACAACCAGCTGAAGGGAAGTAACTTGACAGATACATCCTGTTTTCAGACTCAGAAGTGACTGAGCTCACACACATACCCACACCAGGCTTAGTAGAAGGGATTTGTGATCCCTGAATCCAACCAAGCAGAGAAAATTGAGTATGCATTGCACGGAGATTGAAGAGGAGTGACTGTGCCAGTGTGTGAGCACCCCATGCCTGTCTGATTGCAGTGAAGTGTGCAGACATTGCATGGAAAAGGGGTGACTGTGTCTGTGGGAGAGCACTCTGGACTTGTCAAAGCATAAGGAACCATGTGCACTGCACCCTATATGAAAAAGGGCTTCTATGTTCATGTGCAAATCCCCCCATGAAAGGCTAGAGCAGAGGGGACAGCATGAACCCTGAACAAGGTGAGAAGAATGGTAGCCATGCACCCATATGGGAAAGGCTGCCATACCAAAAGCCAGAGGAGTAAAAAAACAATCCCATGTGCAAGCACACACCCCCAAGTCTGGTTAAGACTGTAGATTCACCCCTGGCCCAAGAGGCCAGGTGGGCTCCACCCAGGCAAGAGGGAAAAATAACATATGCTCCTTCTAGGTCAAAGGTAGATATGACACATACCACCCAAGCAGAAAATCAGCACATCCTAGGTCTCTACCCATGGGGACCCACAGACCAGTGATCTAATATTGTACAGGCCCAGAACCGCTACCAGACAGGCTCCAGTGGACAGAAACTTTCTGTGATAAACCTCTGCTCCCATGGTTCATTGACCCTTTGCAGATCATCCCCTGAAAGTATAACAAGCACCCACTAGATCTCAAGATAGTGAACTCCCATTGTGTCTCAACCCAGACCCAGTGATTTTAAAGCATATAGTTGGGCTACCAGAGAACTTGGCTCACAGACAGCATCTGGACTTCCTGTTAAAACTTCCTGCACTGGAGAGCTGAAAAGACTGCAAGTACCAACTTCAACAGTATCAGTGGCTCACAGCGAAAGGACATCCTAGAGGACAGAACTGCCTCCCCCTCTGCCATCTCATCATACAGGCAGGAAGAAATCTAAGGTAAAATAATAGGAAAGCCCTGGTACCATATTCAAGGCAAAAAAAAGCCATTTCAAAATCTAAAAGACCCAAAAAGACACAAATGTCTCACAAAGAGGAAGATGCCAAGAACTCACCAGAGAAGAACTCCATTGATATAAATTGGGAAAAACTATCAAATAAAGAGTTCAAAATAATAGTTTAGAAAAGCTGAATGAGATGCAGGAGACACACACACAACTATGCAAAGGCAATTGGGAGATATCAGAAAAGGACAAAAAAGAATATGTCACCAAAGAGATTGAGGCCACGAAGAAAATCCAAGCTTTTAGAAAAGCTAAGGATGAAAGATACAATCAAGGAATAGAAGACAAACATAGAAAGTGCTATAAACAAACTAAATATTGCATAAGAATGTCAGAAGTTGAAGACAAAATAATGGAGGTGACCCTCATAGAAAAGGATAGAGAAATCAGATTGATGAAAAATGAAGAAACTCTATAAGTATCAGACATTATGAGAAAAACAAACATAAGGATAATAGGTGTCACAGAAGGAGAGGAGGGAGATAATGGAGCAGAAAACTTATTTAAAGAAGTAATGGCAGAAAATTTCCCTTATCTATTGCAGAAAAAAACATGTATGTTCAAGAAGCAGAGAGAACTCTGCAACTTTTATATGTAAACAGACCTGTACCCAGACACATCATAGTAAAATTAGAAAAATTCAATTACAAAGAAAAAACTACTCAAGACTGTTGGAGAGAAGAAAAACATAAAATACAAAGGAACACATATCAGGTTATCACCAAACTTCTCCACAGAAACCGTACAGGTGAGGAGAGAGTGGAACAATGTTTTTAAATGCTGAAAGACAAAAACTACCAGACAAGAATACTCTACACTGAAAAAGTATCATTAAAATGTGATAGAGAGGTACCTCTTATCAAGAAGAGGCCCAGCTACAGATGAGGCCAGGGAAGCAGGACAGAAGTTTCCAAAAGAAAGTTGCAATTCCAGTCAAGATGATAACCTTGTAGGGGCAGGACTCAAGTTCTCCATACAGAACATCACCTCACCTCCAGAAACAAACACTGAGGAAAAGCAAGTACAGAGACTGTAGAAATGCAGTGGCAGTTGAGACCACAAAAGACAGGTGAAAACATCAGGATTCAGAGCTACACCACAGATTTGGGATTTGGGCCATGGCTTAGGGGTTGGAAATTCAGGAAGAACCAGACCCCCAAGTATCACTAAAGAAGCAAATAGCCCACGCAGTAAGACCAGGACATGGAAGTAGGGGAGAGGGTCTTGGAGCAGGGAAGAAGGAGGATCAGTGTCCCAGCGGTTTGAATGGGAGCCTTGGCAAGAAAAGGACAATGGGCGCTGCCATAACTAGAAGGCAACTAGGAGAATTCCCTCAACCCCACAACTTGCCACCATATTTCCTGGAACCCCAGGACCTTCATACTTTAAGCTGGAGCTCAGGCTTAAAGGAAGAAATCTTGAAGAGGGAGAAACTAACAATGTACTAACTGGCACCACTTTGTGGGTGGAGGTGCAACTGCAGCCTGAATGCTGACTATAGGTCAACAATAAGTTGGTTGTTACTGTTTGGGGCTGGGATGCTGGAGGAGGGTTCTGCATGCCCCATAAAACTCCAAGCCAATCGGCAGAACTCTTGGGCCCCAACTGAAGGTCCACATAAGAACTTCAACAAATCCAATCAATGGTGAGGACACAAAACTCAAGAAATCCCAGTGTTTAAACCAGGATCCAGGATAACTTGGTACAAGTTGATACCCTACATATCATCATCAGTACAGGGAAACCTAATTCACAGAAACATAAGCATAATGCCAAACAGAGTAAAGATACAGAGAAATATATGTGAAATGATGGTTCCAATTAAAAATCTGGGGGCAATCTGAATATAACAGTTGTATAGACAACACATGAGGATGAAATTAGGGCAGCAGTGATGGACATACTCATGGGAATCAAGCTAACAATAAAGGAAGAAAAAGAGAACAAATGAAAGAGAGAATAAATGAAGTAAGATATCCAAGAATACAAGAGCTGAACTAAAGAACTAAAGAGGGATTAAAAGTAGTATGGATGAAGCCTCCAATGAATCAGTGAACTAGAAGATAGGGCAGAGGAATGTTCTCAAGCAAGCCAGCAAAAAGAATAAAGAAGGTAAAGAAATGATGACGGTATTCAAACTTATGGGATAATGTCAAAAGGAACAACATTCACATCATAAGGTTGCCAGAAGGAGAAGAGTGAGGAAAGGAAGCAAAAACTGTATTAGAAGAAATAGCTGAAAATTTCCCTGACCTGAAGAATGAAGCAAGCCTCAAGACATAGGGACCTCAAAGAGTACCTAAATGCAAACAAAGCTACACTTAAACGCATTATCATCAAAATGTTGATGTACTGAAAGAAAAGAATCTCTAACCTACAATAATATGTCCTGTAAGATTATCATTCAGAACTAAAGGAATGATAAAGTGCTTATCTGATAAGCAAATGTTAGAGTAATTAATCACCACAAAACCATCACTACAAAAGATTCTAAATAATACTTTATGAAGTGCAAAGAAACCCCACTTATAAAGAGTAAGGCAACAGTATATAAATATAAATATATAAATATAAACAATATATAAATAGTGGGGTTGAGGAGAAAAAAATGTATATGATTTGAATGAGATGAAAACTAATCTGCTTTCAAATGCAAATAAGAAATGAACATATTATTCTTAATGCTAACTTAAGGGTAATTCCAAAATGCATCCCCAGGGAAAAAGCAAAGAAAATAAAGAAGGGAAAATAAGCAACAGCTAACAACATCCAACCCACCTACGAGAAATAGAAGAGAAAAAGCACTGTCTGGAACAATACATAGAAGACAAATTGTAAAATGACAATAAACAGTTTCATTTCAATAATTACCCTAAATGTTGATCGAATGATATCACCAGTCAAATTAGAGTGGCCAAATGGATTAAAAAGCATAAATCAACCTTTTACTGCATTAAGGAAACTCACCTTCTTTCAAAAGATATACAAAGATTCATAGCCAATGGTTGAAAGACAATCTTACTGGCAACCACAAAATAGCAGAAACAGATATACTTTATATCAGATAAAACAGACTTCCAACTAAATGCATACCAAAAGACAGAGATGGACAAAATAAAATGAGTAGGAGGGGTCAATTCAGCAAGAAAACATAATAGTTATTAACATTTAAGCACAAAAGAAAGGAGCATAAAATTTATGAAGCAAATATTATTAGAACTGAAGAGACATAGATGGCAACAAAATAAAATAGGAGACTTCAACACACCATTTGCAACAATGGACAGATCAACCAGGGAAAATTTTTAAAGGGAAGTTTAATTTACCATTTGGAGCAGTTATGTCTACTATATATAATGAACACATAGATTTCACTTTCTTCTCAGTGAGCATGAAATATTCTCGAGGATAGATTATTTACTGGGAAATAAAATATATCTCAACAAATTTAAGCAGATTGAAATTATACCAAGCATCTTCTCTGACCACAGTGACCTAAAACTAAAAGTTAACCACAAAAGAAAAGCTGGAAAATGTCTAATTCATTTGACTAAACAATAGGTTTATGAATGACTTGGGTAAAAAGAGGAAATCAACAAACAAGAACTTAAAAATATGTACAGACAAATGAGAATGAAGACATGAGCAGTCAAAAACTATGGGGTGCAGCAATAGACGTACTAAGAGAGCAATTCATTGCAATCCAGACCTACCTCAAGAAAAATTGCAAAGAAACAATTTAAACCTATATTTAAAAGAGCTAGAGAAAGAACAGATAACATAAAAATCATTAGAAGGGAAATAATAAGAACTAAAGCAGTTATAAATTAAACAGAAAGCTAAAAGGCAATCCAGAAGGTCGATGAAACCAAAAGTTATTTCTTTGAAAAAAGGCAAATTGACAAACCATTGGATAGACTCACAAAGAAAGAGAAAGCTCATTACTAGAATCAGAAATGCAATGGGAGAAGTTAAAACAGATACCACAGAAATACATAACATCATAGACAACCTTGATGACTCAGGCAGATTTCTAGCAAAATACAGTCTATTAATAAACCTGGAAGAATTGGAAAACCTGAACAGAATAAAGTAAAGAAATTGAGGTGGCAATCAAGTCTCCCTAAACTTAAAAACCCAGGGCCTGATGGCTTTTTAATGTGTTTTACCAAACTTTAAGAAGAAATAATACCTATTCTCCTCAGTCTTCTAAACTATTGAAGAACTGGAACACTCCCACATACTTTCTATGAGGAAAATATCACACTGATACCAAAAGCTGATAGAGATGTAGCTAAGAAACTTACAGATTAATATCTCCAATGAACATAGATGCAAAAAATTTCAATAAAATTTTAGCAAGCCAAGTCTAGCAATATATCAAAAGGATCATCCATCATGACCAAGTGGGATTTATCCCAAGAATACAAGGATGGTTCAACAGACATAAATCTATTAATGCAATGCACCCTATCAATAAGAGCAAGGAGAAAAAAATCACATGATTATATCAATAGACACAGAGAAAGCTTTGGACAAGCTCCAAAATTATGATTTAAAAAAACCCTGAAATAGAGTGGCTGGATGGACAAAAAACAGGACCCATCAATTTTATGCCTATACAAAATTCATATCAGATCCAAAGGTAAACAGGTTGAAATACAAGGGTTACAGTAAAATATATCAAAGCAACAATGAAGAAAGGAAATCAGGGACTGTAATACTAAATACCATACACAAATATCTTACAAATAAAAATATTTCCATGAGGCAAGGATCTCATCATGGTTATGGGACTAATCCATTAGGAAGAATTAACTATCAATAACATAAATGCACTAAACACAGGACCAGCTAAATATGTAAAACAAATTCAGAGATAAATGCAGACACTAAATGTGAAACAATAATAACAGAGAACTTCATCACTACACTCATATCAGTTGAAAGATGATCTAGACAGAAAATAAAAAACATTACTCTAAAAGAAGCAACAGATCATTTGGACCCAACAGACATATAAATGGTTTTCTACCCACCCCCAAAATAGAAATTCTTCTCAATTGTGCATGGACCATTGTCAAGGCTAGATCACACCTTGGGTCACAAAACCTGTCGCAATAAATTTGGCAAGAGTTAAATTATAAAAAGTATCTTCTCTGAACACAAGGGGTGAAATTAGAAATGAACAAAAGGAACAAAGCTGAAAGAACCACAAAGATGTGGAGATTGAACTGCATGCTCCAGACAACTCCTGAATTATTGATGGACTTAAAGAGGAAACAAAGACTTACATGAGAATTTGGAGCTGAACTACCAGAACACATGGGATATGGCAAAAAAAAGTTCTTAGAGGAGATTTACAGTCATTCAGGCACACATAAAAACCCAGGATCAATGCCAAATCAAATATTTAAACGCTCACCTGAGGTGACCAGAAAGTGAAGACAATCAAAACCAAAAATCAGCAGAAGAAAGAAATAATAAAAAATACAGCAGAAGGAAATGAAAATGAAACGACATCAAAATAATCACTAATACAAGAGCTGATTCTTTAAAAGCAATCAACAAAATTGATACACCACTAGCTAAACTCACTAAGAATAAGAAAGAAAAACCTAATAACAAAATTCAGAAATGAAAGAAGTGAAATCATGACTGACATCACAGAAATACAAAGGACCTTGAGAGACTATTATGAATATGTAGATGCTTAACAAACTTGTCAATCATGAAGAAATGGACAGGTTTCTAAAAACCTACAGCCTCCAAAAACTAAACCAGGAGGCTGCAAATATCTTAAACAGACAAATCACAAGTGCAGAAATTGAAGCAGTAATTAAGAAATCCTATAAATAAACCAAAAAAATAGAGGCCAGGGCCTAGACTTCACTAGTGAATTCTAATAAATACTCCAAGATCTAATCCCTAGACTCCCTAAACATTTCCATAAAATTGAAGAGGAGGTAAGACTTCCAAATACATTCTCTGAGACCAGTATTATCCTGATTGAAAAATGAAACAAAGACAACAGCAAAAAAAAACTGCAGCCCAATATCGCTGATGAATACAGATGCAAAAATTCTTAACAAAATTCTGGCAAATAGAATTCAAAAGCACATCAAAAATCTACACTACAAATAGATGGGTTTATTCATGGATTCAGGAGGAGTTCAACATATGAAAATCAATGTAGTACACCATATCAACAAAGAGAAACTCAAAGCCATATGGTCATCTCAATAGATTAAGAAAGAGAATTTGACAAGATTCAACACCAATTTATAATAAAACCCTCATCAAAATAAAAAATATATAATAGAAGGCACATACCTCAGCATAATAAAAGCAATATATCACCAACCCACGGCCAACATAATAAATGGTAAAAAACTGAGACCCTCTCCCCCAAGATCTGGAACAAGACAAGGCTGCCCACTCTCAACACTACTATTCAATATAGACCTGGGAGTTTTGGCTGAGCATAAAGACAAGAAAAAGATATTAAAGAATTCAAAGGAATTCAAATTGGAAAAGAAGAAATCATTTCAGATGCCATTATATTATACCTAAAATATCCTAAAGTTTCCACTAAAACACTTCTAAATAAAATAAGCTAATATAGTAGAATGGTAGGATATAAAATCAACAAGCAAAAGTCAGTAACATTCCTATATGCAAAAAATAGAGGAAAAAGAGATTAAGAGAAATTCCATTCACAATAGCAGCAAGAAAAATCAAATACCTTGGAGTTACCTTGGAGTTAAATTAACAAGGGAAGTAAAAGACCTTTACAATGAAAGCTACAGGACCTTAACAAAAGAGTTATACCACACAAAGAGATGGATAAACATTCCATGTTCATGGATTGGAAGAATCAACATAGTGAAAATGGTCATCCTCCCCAACGTTATATATAAGCTTACTGCCATTACCATCAAAATCTCAGCAACATTTTGTAAGGAAATAGAGCATACTGTACTGAAGTTTATATAGCACCACAAAAGTCATGAACAACCAAAGCTATACTATGAAAATAAGAGTGGAGCAATCACAATCCATGACTTTAAACTATATCACAGAGTGATCATCATCAGTTTAGTACTGGACTGGAACAAAAACATACAGACTGATCAGTGGAATCAAATTGAGAACCCAGTAAAGAACCACATGAAATGGATAATTAATCTATGACAATTATGCCGAGTATACAATGGGAAAAGGGAAGTCTATTAAATAAATTGCGTTGGGAAAACTGTAAAGACAGCTGCAAAAATTAGATTATTCATTAGTGCCATGCACAAAAATTTGCTCAAAATTAGTCAATGACCTGAACATTAGATCTAAAAATATAAAATACTGAAAAGAAAATGTGGGGAACACTTGATGACTTCATCCACAGACATGTCTTTGCAGAAGGAACAGCAACAGGAAAAGGAACCAAAGCAAAGCTAAACAATTGGGATTACATCATACAGAAAAGCTTCTGCATAATAATAAAAATACCACTAAAACAAAAACACAACACATGGAGTTGGGAAGATATTCATACAATGTCATCAAAATGAGCTTAATATCCAAAATATACAAAGATCTCACACACTTCAACAATAAAATGGAAAATGACCTGCTCAAAAATGAGCAGAAAAACTGAATAGATGACTAGCTGAAGAAGACAGACACATGGCCTACAGACATGAAAAATTATTCTGTCATCCATAATTAGAAAAATACAAATTAAAACTACAATAAGATGCCACCTCACACTAGTGAGAATAGTATATCAAAATTACTGTAAACAGCAAGATGCTGGAGGATGTGCAGTACAGTTCGCAATGCCAAGACATGGAAACTACTTAAATGTCCACTAACAGACGAACACTGTTGTTAAAAAAAGATAAAATTGTGCCCTTTATAACAATCTTATGGAACTGGAGAGGATCATGTTATGAAAATTAAATCAGAAAGAAAAAGAAATGCAGTATGTTTTCACTCATATGTGATATGTAGCAAAATGAAACAAATGAACACACCAAATCCTAACCAAAATAGTGGGACACAGGACTGCAGTTGTTCAGGGGAAGGTTCATAAGGGAAAAGGTGGTTGTAAAGGACACTAGAACTCTAAATGTGGGTGTGGTGTGGAATACAGACCAAGATGAAATTCAATATCCTAAAATGAGTATAACATTGTGAATTAAAGAAATAATAAATATTGCTATTTATAAAAATAATTGCTCGAATTAATTGTTCAAGCTGAAATGAAATGAAGTCAATTAGTAACATTAAATCAAGTGAGAATGTAATATGTGCTGCTAAAACCGAATATATAGTCAAATTCAAAATACTGGCATGCCTTGGTGGAGTAGCAGTTAGTTCTGTCATCTCTGCCTGTTTGTAGTCCACAAACATCCCAAAACCTAGGTTCATATTTTCTTATCAGAGGAAACAAACAAGATTTACAATTAAAAAAATAACTAAAATGCTTCTTCCTCCTCTCTCTTCCTTTTTGTCTGTTCACTTGCCTTCATTTTTGCCTGCACCATTTCTTTTAAAGATGCTACATATGGCTGTGGTGGTACATACATAATTTTGAAATTTATTGTGAATGGTAAGAGATAAAATTATCAAAATAACCATAGTTAAACATGTTAATGGGCAAAAATGAGCAAGTTCCCCAACTTAAATTAAGTTGGCATATAAATGGCATACTTTTCTTATGTAATTGAAATTAAATTATCGGCTTAAAACAGAAGTTTTATGAAAGCATTATGGCAAACACACAGCTGAAAACCATAACAGGTATCAAATTATACAGAACAATAATAAAGTTCACTGTAAAATTAATTTAAATGAAAAAAGTGAGAATGAAGAAAGGAGCAAAGGAAATACAAGCGAATAAAAACAATTAACAATATAATAATAACAAACCCTTACTTATCAAGAATTACTCTAAATGGGGTTATAGGAGGATCCTAAACTCATCTTCTCCCCAGACTCACTGAATCTACAGCTAGATATAAAGCAATTTCTCCCAAAAAGTAAACAAGCTAAAATGCTTTCCATAAGGAAAACAATAAAGAGACCACAGTGAACTGGGTAAGAAAGGCTGAGACAATATTACCATAATATTCATCAAATTCACTATTACGGTGACTCATAATCTGAATGAAAATCAAAACATAGAGCTTTACTATAACGAATGAGTAGTTTACAGCCTCTATCAGATAATCCAGTTTTTAAGATGTGAACCTGAGAGTCATGCTCTGAAAACAACTATCTTTGAAAATCAATGAAACTGGTGTCTACAAGATCCAAAACACAGCACTTAATTGATAAATCAAAATTTTAATACACCGAAATAATTTTGATTTTCAAAGTAATATAACCCATATGTGCAGGTTCACCATTCATCAACTAAGACAACACAGCCTACATAAGATAATTTTACCAAAAATGCTAATTCAGTGTCCATTGGACCCCACCACCTTTTGTTCACACACAGATCCATCCCAATTTTGATGCTGGTAACCCCAGTTGAAATGCCAATGCCAGTGGGTTTTGTTTTGTATGTTCATTTGTCTTGTTTATATTCTACATGAAAGATTATTTGGTAGTAGATTTCTCCTTCTGACTTATATTACACTTAGCATAATCCCCTCTATATTGTAAAAAAATGACAAGTCTATATTTTTCAGGATGTGTAATTTTCCTTTGTGTATAATGCCACATTTTCTTTATCCATTTATGAACACAGGTAATTTCAAATTATTGGCTATTATAAATAATACTAAAATAAATATTGGGGTACATATATATCTGAGAAATTTCTTCTGAATGGCATACATACATATATACAAACTATTTTCAGGACTATGAAATACTCATTTTGGAAGAATCATATACTCACGAGAAAAAGTGTAGGAAAAATTACAATACAAAGTTTTTCAGCATTTATGCTATTGAAGGCAATGGTGGGGATTTGCATTGTTTCTCACTTGCACTAACTCCATCTACACTTAAATCATTTTTCTCCTGGTGTAATGATAAAAAACAATACTGACTTAAAATTTAATGATGTGAGAGTTGGACTAGGAGTTTTATTGGACTCTAACTCTCCTTTCAGTGCTGACATTTTCCAAGACCTTGTTCCTATAAAAATATTCTCTAGTAATTTGTCTTCTAGATGCCAAATTCTAAGACTCATATAATACAGATATAGATTTATTACTTTTAGCAATAAATTACACTTATAGTTTCATAGCCCTCAAATGTTTCCACAGGTATAGTTGTCTTCAGTGTTTATTGATTTGCTTCTCTGATTAATTAATGCAATTAAATATAGTTCATTCTGTCTCTACCCATTATATCTTGAGGTATGGGTTCCATTCTTAGAAAGTCCCCACATGATCCATATGTTTTCCAAGCTCTTGAACTAACATTTCTTCATCCTCAAGCTCACCTACTTCTGGGACACAACATAACTATAACCATTTCAGAACTATGGCCTTTGAAAAGTATGAAGACAAGCATCTCCAATAAAGAGCAGAGATAAAAGTCAATGGAAAGGGTTTTGAAGGCTGAGAAACTATTTTGGTGTGAATGCTTACAAATAACAAGATCCTGGGGTGGGAAAACATGCCGGTTTACAGAATCCCTTCCTACTGCAGAAGAGTTTGTTCCCTTATTGGGTGTCCCCACACCTGGGAACTGATCAGTGAATACAAAATCCTGTTGTGGAAAATAAATATTTTTCTCGGGATGACAACAGGAATCTATGGAACAGAGAATGCAGGACAGAGTACAGGGAGAAAATAGATGACATTTGCACAGACATGACTGAGGTATTTTTGCTTATTGAAACAAACTTTCAGCATGGAGAATAAGAAAGCAGGATTGTCTCTCTGTGACTGGAGACACTACTAAGTGACTACTCCAGAATCCCTTTTATCTATGTTACATTAGCAATTACAGTCTCCATATTGCAGCCAGGCCCAAAGGGCAAGAAAACCTGCTCTTGTGTGAATAACACATTTGTGGTGTTGGATAGTTCTTTCTTGCAGGTATGGTTCTCATGGTTGCTGTGGCAACACAGACCATGGAAGCCACAGGTAGCAAGTACTGCAACTCCCGTCACAAAAAGCTGAGAGCTTTCATGCAAACATCAAATTCTGAAGGTTTTACCATCACAGTTCCCCAAGTTACCTTTAGATAATGCATGATATCTTATAGTAACTATATTCTGAACCTGATACCCTAACACGAAGTCATTGCATAAAAGCATTGAAGATAGCCATTTTGTAAAACCCATAAAATAAACACATCATACTAAACAAAATAAAGAAACAAAGAAATGCACCGCAAATGATGGAGCAAAACAAGACACCAAGGGAAAAAATCCTAATGCAATAGACTTCACTAAACTACTTGAAGATTTTAAAGTAGTAATCTTGTTGATGTTCAAGTAAATATGTGGAACATGGATAAACACAACAAATGCAGGAGGAGGTAAGTACTTTGCAAAAATAATTTATGGAATTAAAGAGCATAACATCTGAAAGAAAAAAATACAGCAGACAATCTCAAAAGTTGACTGGAAGAAGCATCCAACTAAATCAATAAACTAGAAGATAGGCTAGAGGAATGGAATCAGGTAGACCAAAAATAGAAAAAAATAATTAAAATAAGTAAAAATATCATAGAGGCTTATGTAAGAACATAAAAAGGAATAACATTTTCATCATAGGGGTCCCAGAAAGAGAAAAGGGTGAAAAGGGGACAGAAACTTAAATGAATAAATAGTATATTAGACATTTCCTATCATGGGGAATGAAATAGACATCATACCCAGGAATCTGAAAAAGTTTGAAGCAAAATGTATCCAAACATAGAGCACATAAAGACTTATGGTAATTAAAATGACAAAATTCAAAGACAGATCCACCATACCAATCCACCAGCCTAGGCATAGCCTGCGGCCACATAGCGATCAGTGGAAGTACTGAGAGGAACGATCAGCTGCCCTCCTCACCAGTTTGCCCGCACAGAAATAGCATGGAGGATGACTACCACTGACCTGAGTGACCCAGAGGTCTTTGAGATGAGAAACCACATCTATCACTCTTTGAGCTTCCTGGATCTGGAGGCTTGCTTCATTCTTCAAATTAGGGAAGTTCTCATCTATTATTTCTTCAAATATGATTTCTGGCCCCTTTTCTCTGCCTTTCTCTGGGACCCCTATGATGTGAATGTTGTTCCTTTTAATGTTATCCCAGAGGTCTCGGATGCTGTCATCAATTCTTTGAATTTTTTATCTCTTCGCTGGTTTTCTTGATCTACTCTGTTGTATCTTCCAGATCACTTATTCTATTGAAAATTTCATTCATTATATTGTTGAGTCCCTCTATTGAGTTCTTTAATTCATCCATTGTGTCTCTTACCTGTTTGATGTATTGTTTTAATTCTTCTCTTTGCTTCCTGACATTCTCGTTTACTGCCTCTACTGATTTCTGGATTCTCATGAGTACGTTAATTGCTGTTACCCTAAATTTATCTTCAGGTAATTTATATATGTCTGTTGTATTCAGATTTTCCCTGAATCCATTATTTTAGGTATATTTCTCTGTGCCTTTGCTCTATTTGGCATTGTGTTTATATTTCTGAGGGTTCCGTTGCTCTGGCACTGTGTAGGTTTGACTTACCCAGGATTAGCAATCAGGCTGCAGTTTCACCTCTACCCACAACTGTCACTAGTGGGTAGCATTGAGGTTTGGGGCTGCCTTCTCACTAAAGGGGGGGACTAAAGGGGGGGATATCTGAAGGGTGGGATTTCTGGTGAGCAGATAACCACATCTACCACTGAATGAAAGATCTTTACAGTTGCTTAACTGGGCTCACAGCTTTTCAATGTGAAGTTACCCTGAACAGGGATACAAAAGAGATTATAGCAGGTATAACACACACACAAGATCCCATAGCTACATATAAGAAATGCCATCAGTGGATTAAAGACAACATGGAAACCTCTATGTACAAGCTCAATTTCACAGAGGAATGAATCTCAGAAATTGAAGAAAAATATAGAGGTAACATACAGAGGAGAAAAGAGAAACACAGTTGTGGAAAATGAAGAAAAGCTGTGATAATAATCAAATACCATGAGAATAAAAATTTGAATATTTGGAATCCTGCAGGTGAGGATAGGGAGAAAGTAGCAGAATATTTGAAAAGAAACAGTAGCAGAAACATTTAAAACCTATCACAAAAAGTGACCATGGAAATTCAAGAAGTCAATAGAAAATGCAAGTTACAAAATGCATTGAAAAATGACTTAAGATATATCCTTGGAAACCTGGCAAAGGCCAGTGATAAAGAAATTCTACTAGTCTGTAAGAACAAGAGAAACACAGTCAGCAAATAGATACCCATCAGATTATCATCAGATTTTTTAGCAGAAATCCTACAAGTTAAGAGCAAGAGGGTTGATATTTTAAAATGTTAATAGACAAAATCTACCAGCTAAGAATACTCTAACCTATAAAATATTTATGACTGTATGACCAAGAAATACACGTCTTCAACAATAAATTTTCATGGACTTTCATTGCCAAAGGTGGCTTCCAATAAATATTGATTGGTATAAACCAACAAGGAAAAAAAAACAAAGAAGGATGACTCCAGAGAAAATTAATATATAGTAAAATAAAATTAGAATCAAAGGTCCAGCAGGAGAGAAATAAAAACATTATAGGGGAAAATATTACATAGAACATATGATGTCAGCTCAGAAAAGACTACAGCAGAATAGTTAATTTAGAGATAAAACACAAAGTATCCATAAAATTTTAATCTAACTGTAGCTGGGAAGAAAAATCAGCAGATAAAATCAATATCAAATGTTATCCAAAGAAATATCAATAAGAAACTAAATATGAAGCATCAGATATATAAAGCTACCACAAACAGAGGCTCAACTCACATTAACAAATCCCTACATAGCAATAATAAACCTAAGTGTAAGTGGACTAAGCTCACCTGTCAAAAGACAAATAGCTGGCTCAATTACAAAACAGGACTGATTCATAATATGTTTAGAAGAAATACAGTATAGATTCAAAGAGAAGCATCATTTGAAAGTGAAGGTCTATGATATATAAAAACAGGGGGGTTAAAAAGAATTCAGGAATTACCAAAACTAATATTAGACACTAGATATTTCCAACTAAAAGAGAGTAACATAAGGCAAAGATGGACTCTACATCATGGCCAAGAAATTAATTCATCAAGAAGTAAACATCATCATTAATGTATGCACACTAAGTGGTAGACCACTAAAATATATAAAACAAATAGTGACAAAACTAAAGGGGGGGCATTGACATCAATACAATTATAGTAGAGAGCTTTAATATTCCTCTTAAATCAATAGATACATCAAAAATAGAAATTCTATCAATGAATAAAGGTCCTAAATGGAGGAATAGATCATATAGACCTAACAGACCTTTACAGAGATTTCTATACCAATAAAAATAGTATAATTCTTCCCAAGTGCTCACGGTTAGACCAAATCCCAGGATAGCAAGTGTTAATAAATTAAGCTATATTGACATTATTTAAAGTTTCTTCTCTGTCAACAAGAGTATGAAATCAGAAATGTACCAGAAAAACAAAGCTGAAGAATAAAAAATATCTGGAAATTAACCAACATTCTTTGAATAATTCCCCAATGGGAAAATAAAACTAAAAATTAAAATAAATATCTAAAACATACAAAAATAAGAGAAGCGGTACTAGAATATGTGAGGTGTAGACAAAGCAGATCTAAGAGGAAAATTTATAGTGGTACAATTACATACGAGAACCAAGAAACATCTCAAATTTAATATCTAGCAACAGACCTAAAGAATCCAGAAAAGGAGAAGGAACTGGAAACAGAAATCAGCAGAAGGAAATGTTTAACACAAATATGAGCATAACTAAGTGAAATAAAAATCAATACCATTCAAAATAATAATAAGAGTTATTTCTTTGATAAAAACAATGGATGCACCTTTAACCAGCAAAACAGAGAAGTGCCTAATTACATGAATCATAAAGGGAACAGGGGAAATTGCAATAAAAATTCCAGAAATAGAAATGCTTTTAACACATTGCTATAAATGTATCTAAACCAATACGTTCATTAATCTTGAATAAATGGAAATATGTCTAGAATTCTAAAACATTACAAAATTAATCCAGGAAGACACATAACTTGAGCAGACCAATCATAAGCACAGAAATTGTGGTGAAAATCAAAAGCCTACCCCCCAAATCAAGAGCTCAGGACCTGATGGCTTCACGAGCAAATTCTACCAAACATTCAAAGATGACCCAATATGCATACTTTTTGAGTACTTTCTCTAATGTGAAGAGGAAGAAAAGCTCCTAAATACATTCAATGAGACTAACATTACACTAATTAAAAAATCAGCGGTTAGCTACAACAGAGAAAATTTTAGACCTATGTCATTGATAAATATAGATGCAAAAATCCTCAGCAAAATCTAAGCAAATCAAATGGAACATTGCATTAAAGTTATACTTCATGAATAAGTGTGATTTATTCCAGGGATGCAAGTATGGTTCAACATATGCAAATCATTCAATGTAATATACCTCATCAAAAAATCAACAAACAAAAATCATATCCATAGACAAAGCATTCAACATAATTAATCATTTAACCATGATTAAAAACTCACATTAAAATGGATCTATAGGGCTCATATCTCAAAATAATAAGGCTATATGTAGCAAATCAACATCTAACATCACACTCAATGTCAAAAACCTGAAAACGCTCCCTCTAAGTCCTGGAAAAAAGATAAGGATGCCCACATTAGACACTACTATTCCACATAGTCCTGGTAGTCTTGGCCATAACAGTGAGGCAATGAAGGTACATTAAAATAATTGAAATTGGCAAAGAAAAAATAAAGCTGTCATTATTTTGAGATGATGCTGTAATTACAAAATCCAAAATGTCACCAAATTTGTAAGAAATATTAAATTAACACAGCAGAATGACAGGATATGAAATCAATACAATCAGTAACATTTCTATAAGAAAACAGTAAACTAGAGGAAAAAGAAATAAAGGAAAAATAATTCACAAAATCACCAATAAAGATAAAACGGAGGAAAAGAATTAACAAGGGAGGTGAATTGTTATGCAATGTAAGCTGCAATATTTTTATAATAACTATAAGAAACTATAAGATGCAAGAATATTCCAAGCTCATGGATTGAAAGAATTATCATCTTTAAAATGACCACCTTACGTAAAGCAATTGACAAATTAATTTTTTTCAGCATTCCATGGAAATTGTAAAGTAACTTGAACAAACAAAAAATTTCTATAGAAACATATATTAAATAGCTAAATGTATCCTCAGGAAAAAAAAGATAAATGGAAGCAAATACTTCCTGACATAAAAATCTTCTTTGAAGCAATTGTTATCAAAACAGAGTGGTATTGGGAAATTAAAGACAATCATAACAATGGAAAAACACTGAGAGACCAGAAATAAAAACCTCCCCTATATACTCAGTGATCTATATCAAAATTGCCAAGAACATAGAGTGGAGTAAGGATATCTATTAAATGGTGATGAGAAATTGAACAGCTATATTAAAAAAAGAAAGTTATTGCCAAGTGCCACATGCAATGATTAACTCAAAATTGATTGAAGATCCTGATGTAAGACCTGAAACCATGTAATAACTATAGGGAAACATAGGAAAAACACTCTATTATATCAACCTTAGAAATGTATTTGGGAACAAGACTGCTATGGCAGAAAAACAAAAACAAACCTAAACAGTTGCAAGTATGTCAAACTAAAAATTTCCTGTACTTTGAAAGAAATCACCATAATGCAAAAAGGCAACCCATTAAATAAGAAAAAAATATTTGCACAACATAATCGACAATAGCTTTATCCCAAAATATATGAAAGCACATACAGCTCAACAACCAAGAATTAAATAATTCCCCCAAAATGGGAGGAATAGTTGAATAGACATCTTTCTAGAGAAGACACACAGATGGCCTACATGCACATGAAAATATTCTATATTATGAATCATCATAAAAATACAAAATACTCCTGTGAGAATTACCTATATAACAATAACAGTAAGTGTTATAATAAGGAAACAATAAGTGTTATGGAGTGGTAAGAGGAACTCTCCCACTTTCAGTGGGAATGAAAGTTAGAGCAACTTTTTTGAAATGTAGTGTGGTATTCCTCAAAAAGTAAAGTTGAATCTACCATTTGATGCAGCAAGTCCACTTTAGACCTGTAGCCAGACAACACAGAAACTCTAATCAGAAAAAAAAATAGATGAACCTCTTTGTTCATGTCACAATTCACAATATCCAAGACATGGAAAAAAACTAAAAATACTTGTGAGCATATGACTGACTAAACAAATGGTGGTTGGTTTAAGCTTGCACCCAGAACACATTCCAGAAACAGTCCAAAGACCTGGTTTCTGGCCTGAGACTGTGTAGAACAACTGCAATAAATAAAAATCCCTTCCTCTCACTTCCTGCCTGCCTGCTATCTGCCTTCCTTCATTTTTAACTGCCTTCTTAAAAAAACTTTAAAATTTACAGAGACTGAGGTGGGAATTCAATAACCGAAAAAATATATAACAATGTGAACAAAAGAAAAATGATATATTAAAATGAGATTATCTTCAAATCAATTTGATTAAAAAGATTCACATGCAAGGGAGGTCCCATATGATGCACTGTGGATATCATGATAAAAAATTCATGATAGAAGAGAATGGAGACATTGAAAGTTCTGAGAAATACCCTACCTTGCTATGTTACCACTTGGAATTGAAGGAATGATAAAGATATTTTCAGAAAAAAAATCATTGAAAAGTATGGAAAGGAATTCACAACTGCACATCTTGTAAGAAATACTAAAGGAATTTCTATAAAATGAAAAGAAATTCCACTTAGGAACAGAAAGACACTGTAAATATAAAATATGAGGAGTAATATAGTAAAATATGTGGACTGTTAAATGAGCATCAATTAACCTTCAAATTAAAAATGTTATAAACATAGAAGCTTGCATGCAAAAATCAGCATAATTTCAGAACTTAAATCCATAGAGAAAACAAGGTAGAAAAAAAAATGGGAAAACAAACAGCAAAAAGTTTTCAAAATCCAGACGTGAACAACAATGTAGTGACAATTTTCAAAAATACCCAGTAAAGAGTAACCACATGACAATAAATAGCTCTATATCAATAATTACCCTAAAAGGTAACAAATTGAACTAATCAGTCCAAGGTATAGAATGGCAAGATCCAATTATCAAAAGAAAAACAACTGTCTGATGCATGCAGGAAATGAATCTAAGCCTAAGAGACAACACTGACTCAATGTAAAAGTTCAGAAGACAATCCTACATTCAACTGGTAACTTCAAAAAGGCAAGAATAATCATATTTATATCAGATAAAATAGATTTCCAACTAAAATGGGTAACAATAAGGTAGACATGGACATCACATAAGAATTACAGATGCAACATAATTCAACAAGAATATATAACACCTATTAATATATCTGCAGTGAATAAGGAACATCAAAATGCTCCCTAAATTATTAGAACTATAATGTATCTAAATTATTATTGAAGATATTGGCAATAATACAGTAATAGATCTTATAACCCCTCTCAAAACAATGGAAGGATAAATCACGTAGAAAATGAACAGAGCAGATGGGCTTAATAGACATTTAAAAAAAAACAGTAATGGATTAAAGACTGACGTAAGAGAGGAAACCATAAAATACATCAAAGAAAAGATAGGCAATGCAGTCCATGACAACAGATTTAGAGATGTCCTCAGGATCTTAACTTAAGCAGCAAGGGAAACAAAACAAAAATAAATTAATGAGACTACATCAGACTGAAAAAGTTCTGTATAGAGAAAGAACCTGTAATTATGTAATTAAAACAAAAAAAGACTGTGAACTCTGGTGTATCAGGTGTTAAGTCTGCATCTGGAACACAGTCTATATACAACCCAGGTATCTGAGTTTGCAGCCCCAGAATAAGCCGAACAGCTAAGATAAACAATTAACTGAAGTTCTTCTCCATCTCTCTACCTTCATGCTACCAGCCTGCCAGTATTCATCATGCAAATCTGTCTTTCTTCCTCTTAAAAAAGACACCCCAATGAATGGGAAAAGATATTTTTATGTCATACATCTGACAAGGGGTTGATATTCGAAATATATAAATATATATAAACGACAAAAACAAGTCAATGAAAAATAAACATATCTCCATAGAAACTTTTCCAGATAAGACATACATTTGACCAAAAAGCACATGATAAGATATCCCTCCTCTCTTGTTATTAGTCAAGTGGAAATTAATACAATGAATTCTCATTGTACATCTGTAAGCACGACTATCATCCAAAAACCTGGAAACAGCAAGTATTTCTGAGGATGTGGAGCTAAGGGAACTCCATTACTCTGCTGGTGGGAATGTTAATTGGTACACTCATTATGGGTAACAATATGGAGATTACTTTAAAATTAGAATAGAAATTTTATGACATCATTATCCTACTTCTGACTCTTCACCCCAAAACAGAACACTAATAGAGATATAGTTACCCCTATGTTCAATGAAGCCCTATTTATAACAACCAAGATATGGAACCAACCTAAGTGTTAATGGACAGATGAATGGATAAAGAAACTATAGCATATATATATATATATGCAAAATAATACTACTCAACTATAAAAAATAAAATATTGCCATTTTGCAACTACATGAATGGAACTAGTGAAGATCATGTTAATTGAAATAAGTCAGAAGGAAAGAGAGAAATATATCCAGATGATCTCACTTATATATAGAATATAAAGGAATAAAGAAAAGGAGCAAACAAAACAGAAACTAACCTATGGGCATTCATTACATAGGGGAAGTGGATGGGCGATGGGAACAAAAGGTAGTTAGTGGTCCGGTGGAAATGTTGGGGTGGTAGGAAGGAGGTGGTATATTATATTTGATGAAATGTGAATCTGAACTGTTGAAATTACATTGTTTAGTAAGTATAATTTATGTTAATAAGTGCCAGTATTGCTCCCAGCAACAGGGTAGAGGAGGGGGTGCTGCAGGAGATTAAGAAACTCAGAGTGATAGAAAGGTGGGGTCAGGGGGCCTGGAGCCTCGTGGACTGAGAGTCTTGAATACCCTGCCTTCCATCTATTTTTTGAGTTCATACACAGTACAGAATTGCTTCAAGCAGCTTATACAAACTCAGGTTTGCTTATGAAGCCTTTTGCATTCTAACTACATAACTATATCTATCTTGTTTGGGGGAGTGAAAAGTTACAGGAACACTGCCCCAGTGCTTTCCCATGGTGGCCTTTGCCAGGTGCTCTGGGCCTGGTATTCTTGATGTTCTGCCAATGCCCACTTCATCCTTACTCTACTTTCCGCCCCCAACAAATAAGAAAAGATTTAGTCATACCATTACAAAAAGGAATCCTGAAATTTATTCTGAGAGGACCAGTTTAGTTGTTAAATGTCTTTGCAAAACATGACTGTTCAGAGAAATTGAAGGGACCAATTGATTTAATTTAATTAGCATTTACTTCTGGAGATTGGTGAGACCCACATATTATACAAACATTCCAATTAGGTTTTGCAATCTTTGTCATTGTTGATGTTTTAGAATAGTAAAACTATGGGGCTAGTGGTGCTCTTCAAAAGTCTACATGTCTATACCATTTCTGGAGCTATAGAAAATGTTGGAATGGTATGGAAAAAGGTACAGCTCTACGATTTACCAGTTCCACCAGTAAGAAAATTATTTGCATGGCTTTTGAATCAATTATTATTCATATGTGTCCTTGACAACAAAATTATCAGCATAAAAGAACAGCATCTTTAAAGATTCTGAGGAGTGATTCTCTTCTTTCCTGTGTCCTCCCTTGTATGAGTCTCTTTTTCTCTATTTTATGACTTATGGCACAATTTTGTTAAGTTAGGAAAGCAACCATGTGCAGAGGAGTAAGTATTGTATTAAATCCAGTTTTTATTCTGATGCTGTGTGTGCAAAATTGTGTTTTCAACTTTCTTGCTTTCAGTGCCTCCATCCCTAAAATAAAGAAATTCAACAAGATGGTATCTGAAGATATTCTTGGCTTTTCCATTTTAAGTATATTGTGAGAACAACAAAAACCCACTAAAATAAAATAAATTACAAATCTCTAAAATTAAGTAAACTATTATATTTCTCAGTGTAAATAAGTATTTTCATCCATTTCAAGATGTAAATACATAAAATAAACTTTCACTTATTCATGTTCATAGGGAAAGGGAATGAAGTGTCATTAAAATGTACATATGATCTGCCCACCTAAGGAAAATGATGTCCATTTTTTTCAACCTGTTACCCAGCACTATGAAAAGGAAACAACATACCTTAAATTTGAGTTTCAGTTTTGATTTCCTAATCTGATTTTCTCTGGAGGAGGTATTAATGAGTACTAAAATGTTTTATAATGGTAGTAAGCCAAGAAGAAAAGATTCAAAACTCATTTCCTTACCTTAGTAATGTGGCTTTTCATAATACTAATGGAATGTTTTTAAAAGTCAGTGAGCTTGGAAAGAGAATAGCTGGATAGAAAAACAGCCTTTCCTTAGTCTTAGAATGACTAGGTGTACATCTGGTTACAAGGGTTATTGCTCCAGCTACTAGAAAGAAAACTAGTATGGATGTTGCTGTGTTGACTGTCAGAAACAGCCTGGTAGCAGCTTGCTCCATGAATTCAAGGATGGACTCTATTTATATTTAAGGGTTTTATTTTTTTTTATTTTTTATTGCAGTAACAATGACTTCTATTAATACAAAGGGTTCAGGTATATATAATTACAAATAAGCTGTTATATATAGTGCATTATGTTCACCACAAACATTTCAGTTTCTGTCAGTTACTATACAAGCAATGCATGTTACCTTTGACATACCCTTGTTTACCATTCCATTCTGGTAACCACTATTTTGTTCTTATAATCTAAACTTTTGCTTTTATTCATTCGTTTTGTTTTTCTAACTTCTATAAAAGTGTGAAGTAACACAGTGTTTGAGTCACCATTTTGCTTATTTCATCATGCATAATTATATCTAGATCCAACCTTGTTGCAAATGGCAGGATTTAATCTATTTTTATAACAGAAAAGCGTCTCATTGTGTATATATACCAAATCTTCCTTATTCTTTGGCTCATGGGCAAATAGATGGTTTGTAACACTTGAATACTGCAAGCAATGCTATGATCAACAAGGGGGAATATTTTTTCAAATTAATATTTTCATATTCTTTGGATAAATACCAAAACAAGTATCATAGGATTATATAGTATTCTATTTCTTTGAGAAACTCTATACTGCTTTCCTGTAGCTGCATCTACTTTATTTCCACTAACAGTATATGGAGGTTTCCTATTCTTTACACTGTTTCAAATAACTGTTTTTTATATTTTAATAATATACACCTCATGTGAGGTGATATCTCACTGTTGTTTTGCATTTCCCTAATAAGAGATGATTAATATATTTTCATATGCCCATTGATCATCTATCTGTGGTTCTCTAAGAAGTTTCTCTTTTGATACACCATCCATATTTTAATTGTTTTTTAATTTAGTGAGTTATATATACATTTTTATTTAACTCCTTTTTAATATACCATTTGCAAATATTTGCTCCTATTCGATAGTTTGTCTTTTCATATTATATATGATTTCTTTTGTAGTGCAGATGTCTTAATTTTTGTGGTACCATTTGTTTACTTTTGTTTTTCGCTTTATGTAGTGTTGAAAATATCCAGAAAGATAAAAGTTGATGTTGAAGAACTTACTACTTTTTCTTACGTGTATTCTATGGTTTCAGGCCTTATATTTAGTTATTTGACCAATTTTAAGTTTATTTTTCTTCATAGTGTAGGTTAGTGGTCTAGTTTCATTATTAATACGAGAGGATCCATTTTCGCTAACACCACTTTCAAAGACACTGCTCTTTATCCATTTTTTTTCTTGATTCCATTGACATAAACAACTTGTACATGTAAGTGTGAATTTATTTCTGGACTTTGATTATGTTCCATTGATCTTTGTGTCTGTCTCTATTTCAATACCATGCTGTTTTATTACTGTTTCTTTATAGTAAACTTTGAAGTTGGGAGGCATGGTATCTTTATTTTTATTAATTTGTCTTAGAACTTTTTTTTAGTACCTTAGGTCTTTTGTAGTTCTAAATGAGTATTATGATATTTTTCAATTTATTTGAAGAATGCCTTTGGGATTTTGATAGAGATTGCATTAATCTGTATATTGCTTTAGGTAAATTAGTCACTTTAACAGTGTTGAGTCTTTCAATTCATGAACCCAAGATTATTTTCTGTTTTCTTTTTGTATCTTCTTCATTTTCCTTCAGTATTGTCTCATAAGTTTCAGTGTACAGGAGTTTCACCACCTTGGTTTAAATTAATTCCTACCATGTTATTCTTTACGTAATTGTAAATAGAATTACTTTCTTAATTTCTCTTTCTAATAACTTATTCTATTTAGAAATGAAATTGATTTTTGTATATCTATTTTGTAGTCTCCAAATGTATTGTATTGATTTATTATTTCTCAGATTTTTTCAGGGATTCGTTTGGGATTTTTATGTGTAAAATCATATCATCTGAAGATAGCAACAATTTTAAGGATTACTTTCATATTTGGTTGCCTTCTATTTCTTTGTCTTACCTAAATGCTTTCTAGAACTTCTAATACTATGCTGAATAGTGGTGGTGTTAGTGTGTATCCTTGTGTTATTCCTGATCTAAAAGAAAAACTTGCACTCTTGAGCATAATGCTTGCTCTGGTTTAATAAAAGTGGCCTTCATTATGGTGAGCTACTTTAATTTTATGCTCATTGTATTGAGTTATTTTTCTTTATTATAAATGAATGACAAACATCATTAAATGACTGTTCACATCTATTGAGATGATCATATAGAGTTTATTTTTAACTTTTCTAAGGTGAAATGTTGATTGATGTGAATATTTTGAACGATCCATGTACCCCTGGATTGAATCCCATTTGATCATGGAGTATTACCCTTTCATTGTCTTGGTTATTTGGTTTGCCTATATTTTATCAAGCAATTTTGCCTCAGTATTAATCAGTTTTATTAGTTAATGGTTTCCCTTTTTTTTGAATATCTTTGTTTTTGAAATTAGGATTGTACTAGACTCGAAATAGGAAACATTCCCTGCTTTACAAATTTTTATGAGTCTGTGAATGATGCATATTTGACCTTTCTTGAAAATTCAGTAGTCTGTGGGGCCCCCAAATATTGTTTGTTGGGGGATATTTTAGACTACTGTTTTGATTTTATTACTCATGATAGCTCTGTTTAGATTTTCTATTTCTTCTGATTCAGTATTGGGAGGTTGTATGAATTTATCCATTTCTTTTAAGTTGTACAATTTGTTTGTAATAAGAAGTTTATATACTAGCCTTTTACAAGTCTTTGTATTTCTGTGGTATTTGGTAGGACTTTACTGCTTACATTTCTCATTTTATTTATTAGACAATTTTCTGTTCTTTAATAGTATCACTAAAGGTTTATCAATGTTATTCATCTTTTCAAGAAATGCCCTTTTAATTTATCTTTTGTCTTTTTGATATGTATTTCATTTTTCTACTCTAATTTGTATTATTTCATTTATTTATTGATTTTAGTCTTTGCTTTTTCTTCTTAATTCAGTTTCCTTTTGGTGTAGGTTTAGAATGTCTATTTGGACATTTTTTTGTTTCTTGAAATCAGTCAGAATTGATATATACATATATATATATATATCCCTCTTAATGCTACTTTTGCTATATCCTGTAGGTTCCAAAAGGTCATATTTTCACTTCTATTATTTATCCAGGTATTTTTCCTTTATCCTTTGCTTTCTTGATTACTCCAATTGTTGTTCAAAAACATGTAGTTTAGTTTCCATATAATTTCAAGTTTTTCATTATTGTTTTCTAATTGCATAGCATTATGATCAGAAAGTTTGCTTGGTATGATTTTGATATTTGTAAATTTATTGAAACATTTGTGAGTCCTAATATTTTGTTGCAGTCTATTTCTCTAATTGTCTTAGTTATTTCTATTTTGACTGCATATATATTAAAAGTGTTATATCTTCTTAATGGATTGGTCCCTTTATCATTATATAGTGTCTTTGTATTCTAGTAACTTTTGTTGAAATTCTGTTTTATTTGATGTTTACAGCTCTTCATCCCTTTTTCCATTTCTGTTTATTTGTCATATCTTACTTCATCATTTCACTATGAGTCTGTTTGCCATTAGAACAGATATAAGTATTATATAGGCATATACTTGATCATGTTTTTAATCCCTCCAGCTACTCAGTGCTTTTTGATTGATGAGCTTAATACATTTACATTTAGGATGATTGTTGACATCTCAAGCTGTACTATTGCCATTTTACTTTTATTTTTACTTCTACATATCCATTGTTTCCGTTTCATTGTATTTTTATCTACCATTTAATTTGGGTGGTTTTACATGATGATTCTCTCTTTGTTCTTTTATTTAATGCATTTTGTCCCTGACACATACTTGTTTTATGTTTGGTTGCCATGTGGTTTATATATTTTTTCTTATCTAACATAGAAGCTTTGTGTCTTTGTATCATCTTGTCATCTGCTTATATAGATTGCATGTTTTTTGTTGTATTTAATTTTTTGTTTTATATAACTCCTTTTCATATACTCAAATTGCTGTTCAATTGAAGTAACTAGTTATTTTTAATGATTCTTTCCCTTTAATTTATTTGTATATGTACCTCATTTTGGGATATTTGTGTAATCTGTGATTCCTTTTATCATCTTACTAAATAAAAGTTTTATATATCTTTTATTTCTTCTGCAAGTAGAATAATTCTTTTCAATGTTTCTTTTAAGACAGATCTGGTCATGATGAATGTTATCAACTTTTGTTTATCTGGGAAAACTTTATTCGCATTTCAATGAAAATAAATGCAGGGTTGATAATTCCTGTTTGGTAGATTTTGTCTTTTACGATTTTGAATAATTCATTCTACTCTTTCCTAACCTGTATAGTATTTTTGTTGAGCAATGAGCCTTATGGCCATTCCTCTAAATATTGAAGATGTTTTTCCTTTATTTTTTTATTTAATATTTTTTTATCATGGAGTTTTAACAATCTTGTAACTTTAGGACTTTTTGCATTTAGATAGCTATGTGTTCTATTGGCTTCATGGAATTATATAGTTTGTTCATTTCCCAGATGTGGCAATGCCTCAGATAATATTTCATTAATAATTTCTCTATTCCCTTCTCCCTCTCTTCAACTTCTAGGATACTCTTTATTCTTTTTTTTTTCTAATTTGAATTAGATATCATAGTTTCTTCATATATTCTAAATATTTTTCTCTCTGTTCCACTTGAGTCTTTTAGATTTTTTGTCTTAAATCTCACTACTTTTCTGATACATAAGCATGCACCTACTTCCTATTCTTTCTAAAAGTTTTCATTTAATTTAATACATTATTCATATACAAAATCTTTATGCTGCCTGTATAGTCTCAATATCTTTTTTGAATTACTACTTGTTTTCCTTAATTTTCTTTCTGTTTCCACTGAGTTGCATTTCTGTGTTGTTTTTTTATAGTTTATTGACTCCTTATTATAGCTATTTGAAAATATCTGTTCGTTAGGTTAAAAATTACAGAATTTAACTTTGACTTATGGAAATTCATTATTCTGTTTCTGCAATTTTGTGTTGCTGTGATTTTTTTATATTTGAAAATATACTCTTCTGCTCATTATTTAATAGTAAATGTGTGTTGTTGTTTTCAGAAGATTGTGCTATGCCTTTAGTTTTAGGTTTCTCTTTTCTAGATCATGCCTGTGGGTGGAGAGGAGGGAAATAAGTTTTCTGGGCTCCTGGTATTATAGTTATTATCAAGGTGATGAGGGACCCAAATGAACAGAACAATCTACCTCTTCTCTTTGTGACTTCAGATGAGTTTTGACCTATACTTACAGTCTTTGTCATTGATACTTCTCAGGACTGGGTGTGTCTGATAGGCTTCAGATCATTTAGAGAATAGATTTTCCTAGGGTAGATGGAAGGGAGGAGGGTGTCTGATAGGCTTCAGACCATTTAGAGAATAGATTTTCCTAGGGTAGATGGAAGGGAGGAGTAGTCTCAGGCACTACTACCACAGCCAACCTCAATGGTACCTGATCTGAATAACATGTGCTTCCTTCTCTGCCTTCACTGGTTTACTGGAGTCTAGAGCTTGGACATCCACCCTTTTTCTACCTTACCCAAGCCTGGATAAATCTCATGTTGGATACATCTTGTGTTCCCTCTGTCTTCCTTTTCCACTTCCATAAACCCTTCTTCGCCCACTTTTGGATTTGGATTTAAAGTTGCGTGGGTCTCTCTGGTACACTGGCATGATCAGCAAAGGAGTCATGTTTCAGTTTTAAATTTTCTGTGGCTGTATTTAAATTTTCTATTGGTTGTATTTTAAAGATAACAAATGATGATAGCTTTTCACTCCACCATAATGATGATATATTATCAGTGATAAACTCTCTTGCCCTTAATTTATAGATTGACAAATGGCTTGCATACAAATGGCTTGCTACATCTTATAAGAGGGGTAATAAAAATAATTCAAGTATCTTATTGCTTTTAAACACTGGAGTAAAGTGATGAAGAAACCTGCACATTCATTATAAAACTATTTATTTAGCATATAGTATGATTTAGTATATATTCCAGGCCCTGGGATTACAACAAACAGTAAAATCACTACCCTCATGTGACTGACATTTTAGCAGGAAGAAACATATAATAAGCAAATACCTAAGTAGTATATTAGAAGGTGATAAGTGTACAAGAAAACTAAAGCACAAAAATGGGATTCAAAGCAGTAGTTGAATTCTAGTTTTAAGTAGAGTTGGGAAAGCTATTCATATATCTAAGGGTAAGGACAACAAAGTGCTTTCTTTAACTTATTCATTAACTCCTTTGGATAATATTTCTTTCTGTTTTTGTCATCAGATTCTCTATTTGCTACATGATAAGTGAACTAGAAAAATGTTAATTCACCTAAAAATTTTGCCCTCTATTTTTAGCAATTAGTATAGTTTTCCCTGACTAAAAACACTAATTGCACATTCAGGTGCAAATTGAATATCCTGAAAATCATATAGCAATGTGAACAAAATGAACAATAAAATGATAAAAATTAAAAAGTTGCCAAATGTAGTATCCCTAATAAAAAATCTCCTGACCTAGGAAAGAAGAAAACATTTGAAATAGAAAATATATCTGTGATTCAAATATGTTCTCTATAAACATCAACACATTCCGTGATTTTCTAGTTTTTTGAGACATATGAAACATAAAACTTTATAGTTCATAGTATTGCAACATAATTTTTAATTACGTATATTGTGAAATGAATACCACAATGAGTTTAGCTAACTTCCAACATCTCATATAAGTTAAAAATGGAAATAGAAGAAAATTCTTTCGATAAGAACTCTTGGGATTTATTCTAATTTTCAAATAAATGATACAGACATGTTAACTATATACATCATGTTGCAAATCGTATCTCTAATACTTTATTTAAAGGAAAGTTGAAGGTAGGAATGAAGGAGAGCAAGTAGGTGAAAAGGAATAGGAGGAAGAAATATTTGTTTTATTATTTTTATTAAGTTGTTCACATTGATTCTTCCCCTATACTTGGTTTGTGAACCCAGGTCCCCAGCATGTATGTGGACTGCACTCCTTCAGAATCAGCTGACTTAAAGTCTAATCCACCAGGGAGCCCCCTAATACTTACCTTAAAACTAGAAAATTTTACCTTTTACTGCCTTCTCCAAATTCTCTGTTCTCCCACTTCCCAACTCTGATAACCAAAAATATGATCGCTTTTTACATAGGTTTACTATTCACTTACAAGTGTGAGTATGCACTGTTTGTCTTTTTCTGGCTAATTTTTGTAGCATAATTCCTTTGCAAATACCAGATTTCATTCTTGTTTATAATGGATACTATTTCATTGTGTATATATACAACGACTTATTTATCCATTTTTCCCTCCATGGACACTTAAATTGTTTCCCTGTGTTGGTTATTATAAATAATGCTTCTATGAACATTGGGGTGCAGATATATCTTCAGCATAGTATATAGCCAAGTGACCAGATTTTGGTCACATGTACACTTTTAGTTGTAAGGAAAGTTAGGATGTATAGTATTTATTTTGTGCAGTCATGTACTTAGAATATTCATGACTGTTTTTAAGAATTTTTATCACAGGATTACTAGCTGCCCATGCCACAGGAAACTACTATAGGTGAAATGCCTGTAATTGCAAGCATCTATCTATGATGGTTCTGTTCTCTGGCACTCACCAGAGAGACTGGAATCTTACTCTTAGACATATGAAATCATTCAGTCATAACAAGTACTCAGTATCTGAGTTTCATTTCAGCAGTTTCTCTCTACATTCTTTGCAAACCCACCCTTAGGACTCACTTACTCAAGTCAGCAGGGATCCACTAGACAAACCAATGTGAGCCTTCACAATGCTCTGGGTCCCTAAAATTCTACTTCTCTTGTTTAGTTTGTTACATTGCACACGTTAAAATATTACTTAGGTCTGTATTGATTTACATTAATTGCAAATTTCCCCATCTCTGTGTCTGTTTCCACTTTAAAATCTCTCATGTAAATCATACCATACAAACTCTGCTTCTTGCCTTCTCCTCAATCATCCTTTATTCTACCACTCCCACTCACTGCACACATCAATCAGGCTGATTCAGGAACCTTATCAGGGACTTGTAGAAAAAATACTCTGTCAAGGAGACAATAGGATTGAGTAACAAACTGCTGAATGAAAGTGTCGGAGTTCTGAAGGAATTGCCTTGAACTACTCAGATCACCAAAATAACTGCATTCGTTGCTTAGTTTCACTTCTGTGGGATATAGGTTTCCTCCAGAGCATCAGTCTCATCAGGAAGAGAGTAAAGATATGTAGGTCAATATTCTCCATTTAAATGTTTTTTTTTATACTATGCAATGACAGAATGAAAGGGTGCTTTTAGAATCACAAAATCTAGTTACTCCAGTTGCCCTCCTTTTATAAATAAACAAGTTATGACCTAAGGATAGGAATATGACATATCTAATGCCATGTAGCCAACTAAGAGTAGGATCTGATCTGGAAGGCAGATCTCTTGCTCGAAACATAAAGGTAAATGTGGATGGAGTACTGCTGTGTATCTGGCACTTTTCTAAGACTTCATACATATAACCCATTTTATCCACACAACAGCTCTAATAGGTGGATGCTATTTTTATCACCCCCATTTCACTATTGAGGAAACTGAGGCACATGTTGTTTAAGCAATTTGTTCATGGCCAGAGGAGTAATAGGTGAGAGAGTTTTAAATCAAATTTAGGAAATTAACTCCAAATCCTATACACTTAGTCTCAGAGTATGGCAATAACTGGGGTATTATTTAGTCCTGCCTGATGGATAATTTATCTTCTCAACCAGCCTGTGATCATACATTAAGAAAACTTAAAAATAGAGAGACAGCCTGTAGAGGTGAGTGGGGAAGGAGAGTAACTCTGCAGTGTCATTGATAATAAATGCCCCCCTCTAATTCCCATCATCCTACATGTTTTTCCCTTTTGTCAGCAATTAGAACCTCCAGAAAGATTTTCTAGCTCCTATCAAAGACAGGAAAGAAGCTACCTGATGTTGGACTGTTTAACAGGAGAGATCAATGCTTCAGAAGGATACACATTTTATGCTGTTGCTATTGTATTTACAAACTAGACTTGGTGTTTCCTCTTGGCAAATGTTGTCATGAAGGGTGGAAGTCAATTTATCTCATAATTGCGGGTTGACGGTATGATTTGGAATCGTGAAAGGGGTCTTTTGAGGTGTCATATCTAAATGAAAATGACTTATGTGGGAGGTAACTTATAGGGTGCAGGAAAGAATATGATTTGAAGCTCATTTGCTCCCCCATCCTTTTCAGGTCTAGTCTCTGTGTATCTAAGGGAGTTATAAATAATTTATTCTCACTCTTTATCTAGATGTATTCTTGTCAAAGCATCAAATTATGCTAACAATTGTCAGAAGCAGATCTGCCATTCAACCACAATGTTCTGATGTAGCCCTGAAAGTTGGCTATTGGTTAGGAGGGCTGTATACTATAGTGATTAGGAACACAGTCTTTGGAAGCAATGAATTAAATCATAGTGTTACCATTACTATGGGTATAATCATGAGAAATTTAACCTCTCTATCTCAGTTTTATCATTGGTAAAGTGGGGATAATACAAGCAATTATCCATGCATATAATATAATTTGATGAAGGTTATCAAACATTAATCACCCTTATTACTTTTCTTGTTGGCAGAAGGCTAGGATAACTTCTGTCTGGGCCTCACAACAATGATTCAAATGTATGTCAAGAGTATTTTCTTTCAACCTACTGGATTCTATACAATATTTTTTTTCTAAATCTCTTTCTTCTTTTTAGTTCAGGAAATATGTACGAAGAGCTTTATTAATGTTCCCTTGTTGAATCCCTTTTCCCACATTTTTTCCTTTAGCCTGTATTACTTATTTTTACTTCTAAAGCATAGTTGGCACAAGTCCAAATTTCCTCATCCTTTACTCTTACACAGATAGTCCAAATGAGTAACAAGGTAATCCTGCTCCCAATTTGAGTTCTTCTCAGTTCAGTAATTAACACATGTAAACCTCACGATTATTTTGACCCCATTCAAACTATATTGTTAGTCCTATTAAAGACAATAGAATTTGGAGAGAGGGGATCACAAATCTCCAAATGTACCCTTGAGCAAGATCTCCCACCGCTCTTTCCTCTCTCCTTCCTACATACCCCACTCTCCTTTTCTCTCCCCTTTTTGTATATATCACGAAATATGTTCAATTGACATTGAAATTGAATTTGAAAATATTTTATAAGAGCAAGACAATTCCAAGTCTTTATCTTTCTGATCAGGAGAATGTTTTCTCCTCACTTCCAAGGAAACTAAACTCTTACTCAACAGAACAACAGTTCGGAAAATATATGCAAAATCAATATGAATGGAAAAATTCAAGATATCAGCAGAATTTTATATGCTAAGTGAGTAAGTTTTGGGGAGGTCATCATCTCAACATTATAGACACAGAGATGATTTAACTTTCTTTTCCACCCTTTTGTCAGTGTAGATACATGGGGTGGTTAAGGAGGTGATTACAATATAGCAGGATGTGAGCTGACCAAAGCCAGATACCTTGATTTTGAATGTAGTTTATCCCTGGTGTTCCCTGTATATAGAGCTAATAGCATACCTTTCATGGAAATTTTAGAAGTAATTTGTGAATAATGTGCTTGGTAAAACATACAACATTAATCTAATGTGAGAGGGACTTCTCTAACCATTCTTCTTAAAGCCAAGACAACAATTGTAAAAGTACTCTGTGTAGTATGTATTTATTCTCATTCACTTATGTGGTACAGTACTCCTGTTATGCAAGAGATTGTATTTCCAGTACATCTGACTCCCATAAGACAAGGCAAAATCCCTCAGAAATGGCATTTGGGAAATCTCAGTATTATTGAAGAATTTTGTATTCTACAATTTTTTTTCAAAATGCAAAGCCAAAATTAACCACTGTACTGACCTAACATTCTGCATTGAATACAAGTATTCTGGGAGCACACAGAAACTCATCATCTGACACCATACAAGCTGTCTCCTATTAGATGGTGGAACTTAGGTTTAAGAGATGGTTTCTTAATCCAATCCTGATTAATTATGTCAATGATAGATACAGGCAATTAAGTTGAAAATACAGATAAAGTAATGTAATAATAATAATAACAGCATTTAATGGGCAAATATGTTTTCAGTGTATTCATTTATTTAATCATCAGATCATACCTGTGTGATGGATTATGTTATTATTCCAATTTTATATAGAGAGAGAAAATTCTGGCAGATTGAGTAATTTTCCACATGAGTATATATGTTAGGGATCTAGCTAGACATGAGCATTGAGTGAGGGACACTACTGGACAAAGGCTGTCCCATTAGGGAACACCTGTTAGGTTTGAGCACCAGATGGGACATCCTAATGAACTGAGACTACTTTATTAAGAAAACACCTCTCAAGACTAGGGACTCTAAAAAGAGAATTGTCTGCAGCTCTAAAGAGATTCTTTCAAGACCAGAGACATCTTACAAGTCCTCCAGAGGTTTTATACTGCCCTCCATTCCAGGGGGTTTCATTTAGGTGGTCATGGGAAAGTAAGATTTTTGTTATATAACTATACCTGCCAAGCAACCTGAAAGACAGGAACAAAATCTGCCCCAGGGGAAGGCCTAAAGGAGAACAAGTGAGAAATATAAGTTCCAGGAAAGAATACAGAATACACCTACACAGTACTCACCTGGGTGCAACCCATTCTATTCTCTTACAATGTGCTATCTTTTTAATAAACCTGCTCTGTTTTTGCTTGCAAAAAATATTCTTTTTCAATTAAATTCCTTTCATATATCTGTACTTAACTTGAAGTCTTTCCTGCAGAGACACAAGGACCAGAGGTCTAGAAATTCAAAGCAGAATACTAAAAAGTTGGGATAAAAAAAAACCTGGTAACACATTTTTTATGCCTTGACACAGACTGTGCTGAATTTTGGCATTTCAGGTGGGATGCTCAGGGTCTCTTTATTGTATAGTTCCTCTTCATTTTCATCACTGGGAGATGGATTGGCCAGAGGAGAATGTGAGGTTGGGATGAACCCAGCAGTTGACAGAGGCTACTTTAACTCTGTGGAAACTTCCATCTACAAGTTTTTTCACTTGCGGAGATCCCCAGCTATCAGAAGAAAGGAAACAATTTCTGGAAAGTCACAAAATCTTCTGGGTAATTTCTTCTGGCATGTATGCCAAGGCACTTAATTCTGCCTTTCTGGTAGGGCCTTGTGTGTGCTGTTTCTGGTTTAGGCACCCCTGTGGTAGTTAATCATGGGTGTGTATGAATGGAGGGAATCTTTTTTTTTTGTCCTGGTTCCAGTTTCTGTTTAAGACTCTCTGAGTCAGGAACTCTTGATCAAAATCTGATCTGGTTATTCTGCTACTCCATCATTTTGTATGTGAGAATAGAAAGCACTTCCTCAGTACCAGTAGGTAGTCCCCTTAAATTCATTCTCATTCAATTTTACTCTTTGTTCTACTCTAGATTCCCATTTGTTAGCCTTGGATTAAGGAGATTTTTGTTTGTGTGGTTTTTGTCGCATTGGGATGGGAGGCACTATGTATATTCCAACTGAGAGCCCACAGAAAGAATCTTGGAACATAATAAAGTCAATGGGTTAAACTCAAAACTATCTGATTCTGATATTACCTTGAAGTTTGGCCTATAATCTTTAGCATTTGCAGTAGGACTATTCTAAAAAAATATTATTAACCTTACAGTTTGGGGAAAAAAAACTGAGACAAGGCTTGTGTGTGGCTATGTGAGTTCAAAATGAGGAAAATCGGCCTTGGTGGTATGTTTTTACAAAGATAGGGAGTAGCAGAAATTGATCTGAATAGAGATAAAGTCCCTGGGAGGAAAGCTTCCTTCTTTTTACTTCTTTGTAGTTGACCATAATCAGTCTTTTTGAATATGAATATTTGTTTTAAGGGAAAAACAGGGGTAAAATGGAACTTTAAAATTGTTAGCCACTGGAGCACCTGCTTTGACACTTGGTTTTCTTTAAGAATTTCATACTCCATAGGATAACAGGCACACTAAGAATGGGATGAGTTTCTTTGGAAAATTAAGGGTTAAGGGTCAAATATTCTTCTTAGTTAATGAAATTAAAGTCAGTGGATGATGGGCAATAAAAATGAATAAATTCACTCTTTGGAAAAGCTTCTTAAACTTTCCTAAAATTAAATTTTAAATTAAAATATTTTAAAAGAAAATATGTCAAATCTTAAAGAGCTCCTGAGATTTCATATATGAAGGAAGTAGTCTCTCTATGAAAGGAGACATATTAAACAAATTAGACTCATTTTTTATAATAAAATCTTACAGAAAACATTGTCAAAATAGGATTAATACTTGTCATTCTCACTGTTCATATGGGAAAGTAATAATTAAGATGCATATTCAAAAGTTATATAAAATTCCAGGAAGTCTAATATGTTCTGGTGTAATATTTGCCATTTTGTTATGGCTCTAAAATGTTTTATGTCATGCAGTTAAACAAAGCTCCAGGTTAAATTTTTAAATATGTTATCATAACATATTTAATTATTTTCAATTTTAAAAGTCTTTGCCATCTGCAGAAATTATTCTTTTTAATACTTTTCTCAAGGTATCTTATGTTTAGATAAATACATGAAAAAATGGTTTAAGAATATTCTTGTTACTGGCATAAATGAGTGTACCTCAATTCTTGTCTTCAGCATGAGAAAGAATTGGGAACCTCTGACAGGGGTAGTAGTCAAGTAAAAATTTAATATGCAACAGGAAAGTACATTCTGGAGGGGTCTCAATGGGCACCTTCAGTTATTACAAGATGTAGAGTTTGAAGGAAGTTGTATGTGCTCTGAGGAAGGATTATATCCCCTCTTCTTATCTGGGGTGTCTATCTGATGGACTATTTCAAGATCACTCCTCTTGATATTTCGTATAACTGTCAATAGTTTCAAAGCACCCCCTTCCTCAAAGTCCCCCTTCTACATTCTTTGACCCCTGTAGTTTCTTTCTGTCTTTACCTGCATAGTTTTTTTGTGCAAACAGGCCCATCACCAGTGTGTCAGTTACTCAGACATGTCATTTGTCTGCTTGGATATGTCTACCTAATTGTCCTAATATTCTCACCCTCAAGTGATGCCCACAGAATATTTTGGAAGGTGAGAGTCAATGGTCTTTTTCCTAAAGTTACTACCTGTTGATAATTTACTTCCTGCTGATAATTGAGTTTAGAGCTCTACATTGGTAGGGTAATGACATGCTGACTGTTTCAGAGTGACTGGAGAAATGTAGAGTGAAAACCTCTGGTATCATGGTCCAGTAGGCAAAGAGCATTAGGTTGGTATTCTTACCAGATGATCATTTGAAGCTATATTGCCTGGAGGTGGCAAGAGTTAAACCAGGTTAAAAGCATTAATGATGCAGAGCACAAATATGAGAAGCAATATTATGACTGCAAGTTATCCCAGAAAGGGAAGAGGGCACAGCTGATTTGACCATTTCCCAAATGGTCTGAGTTGACACAGGGACTGATATAGTGGTATAAAGGTGAGGGTATAAGAATGTTAAGTAGAGTCCCTTTCTGCTTGTGCAGTTATTCCCTTGGCTGTCTGATCCACCAACTTGTTTTTTTTTTCTGGATACTTCATCATTATCTCTCTGATGTACCTTACAGTGTATTACTGCTATCTCTTTGAGAAATCTTACCACCTGAAGCAGCTGCTCATTTGAAGTCTATATTTTACTGGGATATTCAATGTGATAAGGTAACCCCTTTCTTTCTAGATAGCTGCATGTATATATAGGACAAAAATGTGTACTTAGTGTCTGTGTAGACAGTGAGTCTTTTAACCTTATGTAACGCCAGTGCCCTAGTAAAAGCAGTTAATTTTGCCGATGGTGCTGATGTCCCAGGTGGCAGTGGATTAGTTCCTACCATTTGATAAGAGGAGATGACAGCATATCCTGACATACATATCCCATATCTTACATAACTTCTTCTATCAGTAAACCATATCTTATTGGGATTCTGACAGGTTGCTCCTAAAGATCCTTTCTACTAGTGTGTTTCACTATATTACAGCAATTGTGGAAGTTTTCCAGGTCAGGCTGAGGCAATGTTAGTGATGTTCAGGGATGAATAGGTTTCTGATTTTACCTGAGGATTTTTTAATAAAACTGTCTGGTTCCTTAATAGTCATACATTCATATGTCAATGATGCCCTTTAAGATTTAGGAGGGAATTTAATTGATGGGAGATGTGTAAGGTTATTTTCTTCCCCAAAGGAAATTTTGAAAGATTCTTCCACCAAGAGTACAGCCACTGCAACCATCTGCAAACAGTATGATCATCCTTTCATCATGTGTTTAGCAACTTGGATAGTTATCTGACCAGTTTTTGCACCAGTCCCACCTTTTGTGTTAGCACACCCAATGCTATTTTCTTTCTTTTTTATGTAACGTAAAGGTGGTAGTGCTTTTGGGGATTGGAAATTCCAAGAGCAGGTATATTTAATAGGGCTTCTTTCAGTTACTTAAAGACCCTCTCTTGTTCTTGCTTGCACACAAGAGAATTGCCCTTTGTTTGATTGCTTTTTGTAACAATTAGTATAGAGGTAAAGTAGCTCCCCACACCCTAGAATCCATAATATGCTATACCTAGTCAGTCCAAGGAAAGCTCACAGCTGTATAGAGGTAGTGGGTCTGGAAAAAATATTTTATAGCCTTAACTCTCTTGGGTGAGATTATCCTGTGTATTGGAGTTAAGATTACTCCCCACTGTACTCTACCCACCGTTTGAGAATTTGAACCTTCTCCACAGAGACTTTATAGATCCTTACAACCAGAAAATTAAGGAGCTCTATGAAATATTGTTGTCCTTGAATATTAATGGAGGAACAGATTAACATATCATCTACATACTGTATAACTTTTCCTCACTCAAGTGACAGATCATTAAGTTCTTGTTTCAGTGCTTAGCTGGCAAGTGAGGGAGGGCTATCCTTAAATCTTTATTGGAGAACTGTCCAGGTCAGCTGCCACTTAACCCTATTTTCATTAATCCATTCAAAGGCAAAAAGGAACTGGTAAACTTAATCCAGTGAAACACAGAAGAATGCAGTTTTAAGGTTCAAGACCAAGAATCATTTAGTGTCAGCAATTGCCAGAAAGGTTGCACCATCAATTTGGCACAAAAGAGGATCAGTTTTCACCTGAATGTGCCTGGAGTTCCTGTAGGACAACCAAAAGCTATGCATGTCTCCTATATTTGTTCTGTTCAGTTGCCCATGCCTTCTCCTCTACTTCTTGGTCTCTATTATAGAAGACTGAGATAGTTACTTAGAGAAGTTCTTCCAAAGAGATTCCAGGGCCTAGAGCTAAATTTTGCTAATTCTCCTAATGTCCTGTGTTATAAATTTGTATTTTGTAATTACTTTCCTTCAATAAACTCAGGTTCCATTTTATTATGGGCTCCCAAATGTGCTCCAAAATGCTGTAGAGTTTTAATTGGCTCAATGGTGGACAACTTGCAATATGAAGGAAGCCAACTAGATAGTGGAAATCCAGGCAGAAGTTCTCTCAAGATCAGATAACAAAGGATTACCTCTGCTAGATATCCTGAGGCAGAAGGCATAGTAGCTAAAGTTTATGGTCTTTTCTTGTTTTGCATAATTATATTATCTCATTGTAACGCAGCCCTATAAAGTAAATCAAGGAGCATAGGTGTAGGTCACTGCCCTTCAACCAGAGAGCAGTGTCCCACCTGGCCCCTGCTTTTCTAGATGTGTGTTTGTTTGGCTGCTTTTCTTTAGACTCCTATAGTCCCCTCTCAGGCACCCTTTCGAACAGCCACGCAGGCTGTGGCAATTGGCACCTCTATCAGGGACCTGAAAATGGGGGAACTTTAAGAATTTGACAGACAGCCCACTCCTGAAGGTGTGCACATGCTAGAGAAGGACCAAGGTCAGGTAGGAGCATGTTGTATTTCACCTGATATAAAAATAGGGAATGCAGGTTCTTCGGAGAGAACCCTGTATATGCAGATGTTGAAGTCTATGTTATCAGCTAGGGGCAGTAAGGTTCACACTGCACAAATAGAGCAATTCTTAAATTTTATACAGCAAACTTGCCCCTGGTTTCCTGAGGAAGGGACCATAATTGAGGCTACTTGGATGAAAGTAGGACAGCAGTTGCAAGAGCATTATACTGCTGTGGGCCCACAGGGTATTCCCATTACTACTTTTACTCTTTGGGCTTTAATAACCCTCAGAAAGAGAATGTAAAAGTTGCAGGCAAGAGTGACTTTTTAGTGGCTGCTGTAGAGGGCTATACCAGCTTCAGCCCACTGAACCCCCTACAAAATACTAGGAAATGGGTGAAAATGAAACACCGCTATCTGACATGACCAGAGAGCTGGAAGATAAGGCTCTTCAATTTGACAAACAAAAGCAGGTTGGAAATACTGGTGAGGAAAAGGAATTTTCAGAAAAGGAGGAAAGCTATACAAAAGCAGAATTAATAAAGCAACTTTCTTTATTATCTTTATAAAAACAGAGACGGCTTATAACTGCTATTCAAGATCCTACTGAAAGGATGGAAACTAGGTCAAAGGTGTCAGCCCAAGGAACTCTATCTGAGCAATTGAGAGATGGGGAAAAAGCAACATCTCCTTTACAAAGGTCACTAGGACAAGCAGCAGAAAGTGGAGAAGGCATTATAGGGTTTTCCTTGTACCCTATGATTGAGAGGCCAGATGCTAACAATCCAGGACAGGTTTTGCGCTGTCATGATCCTATCTACTTTAAGACACTAAAAGCTTAAGACAACCTGTAGTATGTATGGTCCCACTTCTTTTACTATGTCTCTAGTGGAGACCCTTGGTTCTAATCCTTTGTGTTCTAAAGACTGGACTGTTTTAGCCAGAGCCTGTTAGGGAGGAAGAGATTATTTGATGTGGAAGTCAGATTGGTTTGAAGAAAGCAATAAGAAAGTTGCTTCATGTAATCGAGGACATCAGGTACCCATCTCTTTTGAGACATTGACAAGAACAGGAATTTATGAGCACTTACAACAACTTTCATATGATCTGCAGGCTTATCACCAAATTAATATTTGTGCCACTAAAACCTGAAGGAGATTACCTACCAAGATCTAAATAAAATCAGACAAGGGCCAGAAGAGCCTTATCAAGATTTTTGTCTCAGTTGTATCAAGCAATTAACAGAATAGTGGCAGACTCAGAAGCTGGTGCTATTTTGATTAAACAGTTAGCCTATGAAAATGCTAACAAGATGTGCCAATCAGTTCTCCACCCATATCATAAAAATGGAACTGTCACAGATTTTATTAGAATTTGAGGAGACATTGGTCCACCTTATGTTCAGGGAGTTACTTTTGCCACAGCACTAAAAGAAGTTTTTCATAGGGGAACCAAATCAAAGGGAGTTTGTTTTTGCTGTCAACAACCAGGGCATTTTTCAAGAAATTGCCCCATGAAAAATCAATCTGAACATCAGAAAATGGGAAATAGAAGGATACAAATGTCTACCCAAACCATTGATCTTTGTCCTAGGTGCAGACAAGGAAAGCATTGAGCTAAAGCTTGTCAGTCAAAAGTTAATGGTAATGGCAATCTTCTTTCCAAGAAGTTGGGAAAGAGCCAATGGGGCCAGCCCCAGCCCTGACAAACAGTGGGGGCACTTTCTCAGTCAGTGGGTTCCCACCCCACAGGAACTTCCCCTATAGCAAGGGGCTCCAATACCCAACGCTCACTCCAACAGCTCTTCTGCGCCACTACAGGGAGTGCAGGACTGGACCTTCGTTCCACCTCCAGATACATATTAACTCCAGAGATGAGACCCCAGGCAATTTCTACTGGAACTTATGGGCCCATACCTCCTGGAATAGTAGGGCTAATTTTGGGTTGAAGTAGTCTCACCTTAAAAGGATTTCAAGTTTTGCCATGAGTGATTGATGAAGATTTTACTGGAGAAATTTAAAGTGCTAACTCAAGCCTTAAGCATTATTCAAATTCTGCCAGAGACTCACGTTGCTCAATTAGTTTTGTTTCAATTTATTAATCAAGGGTGAATTTATCAGAAAAATCTAAAGGACCTCAAGGATTTGGGTCTTCAGATGAAATTTATTGGCCTCAGGTCATCAAGGCAGAGTGACCTATAATGCAGTTGTCAATTAATGGAAAACACTTAAATGGGCTCATTGATACTGGAGCCAATGTCACTGTTATTGCCATGAAACATTTACCTCATAGTTGGAATAAAGAACAAGTTGTCGCTGACCTACAGGGAGTTGGAGCAGTGCATTCATCGTTGCATAGTGCACAGCTGCTAAGATGGGAAGGTCCAGATAAACAGATTAGATGGTTTTAGCCTTATATTCTTTCCAATATTCCTGTTAATTTGTGGGGAGGAGATATACTTTCTGTTATGGGAGTGTTGGTCTCAAGCCCAAGTCTGGCAGTCACACACATGATGCTCCAACAAGGATTTATACCTAATAAAGGTCTTGGAAGACATCAACAGGGATATGTACACCCTATACCTGCTAAAGGGAATCCCGGCCATGGAGGGCTAGGTTATTCCCCAGACACACGTCATCCTTTTCCCTTGGGGCCTTGGTTAAGTCTCCACCCCTCTTACAGCTGATAAAATCACCTGGCTTTCTAGTGAGCCTGTTTGGGTTGACCAATTGCCCGTAACCAGAGACAAAAGTCAAGCAGCAGAGCTTCTAGTAAAAGAGCAGTTAAAGGCAGGACATATCCAAGACATATTTTGGATATGTCATCCTTAAAAAATCAGCAATATGGAGATTGCTGCAGGACTTAAGATAAATAAATAAAACTATGCAAGTTATGGGGCCTTTACAACCAGGCCTTCCGGCACCTACTGCCATCCCTCTAAATTAACATTTAATAGTAATAGACTTGAAAGATGCCTTTTCACTATTCCTCTTCATCCAGAGGCCAGGAGTGCTTTATCTTTTCTGTCCCAGTATTAAACCATCAAGCCCCAGCACAGACATATTGTTGGAAAGTCCTACCACAGGGAATGGCTAATAGTCTACTCTATGTCAAAGGTTTGTAAATTGTGCCATTCAACGGGTGTGAGACAAATACCCTGAAACTTACGTCACCCACTACATTATATTCTTGTTGCTCATTCTGACTCCTCGCATTATTGACTATTTTTGGAGATTTAGAATGTGGTCTCCAATATTATCGGTTAGTTAATGCACCTGAAAAGGTTCAAAAGGAATTTCCATTCCAACATTTGGGGCAAATTATTGAAGGAAGCACCATCTGCCCACAGAAAGTTGAGGTGCGAGTAAATCATCTGAGCACCCTTAATGATTTTCAGAAGCTCCTAGGGGATGTTAATTGGGTGTGGCTTTCATTGAAATTGACCACAGGAGAACTTCCTCTGCTCTTTGAAATCCTAAAGGGTGACATCTCCCCTAGCTTTCCTAGAACTCTTATGGCTGAGGCCCAAAAAGCACTTTCACGGGTACAAGACACTATTCAAAAGGCTCAGCTTACCAAAGTAGATCAGGTTTAGCCTGTATGGGTGATTATTTGTGCTACTGCCTATATGCCTATAGGAGTGTTGTGACAACCAAAAAGCATCCTTGAACGGATACATTTCCCTCATTCTCCAGCTTGAGATTTAACCCCTTATTATGAGGCTGTTGCAGGATTAATTGATAAGGCTCATCATTGCCTGTGCCAATTTATAGGCATGGAGCCTGAAAAAATTATTGTCCCTTTTACCTGTCAGCAACAAAGATGGTTATGGGATAGTTCTGTCCCATGGCAAGTTGCCTTGGCCAATTTTCCAGGCATTGTAGATAGCCATTATCCTGCAGATAAAATTCTGCAATTTTGCAGTTACTTCTTTTGTTTTCCCAAAGATCATTGCCTTTGAGCCCATTCCTCAAGCCCTTACTGTTTTTATCAATGGGTCAAGTAACAGGTGTGCTGGTTTCTACAGCACTGAACAAACTTCAGTCCAATAGACCTCTTTTTCATCTGCTCAATGAGCAGAGATATGGGCTTTACATACGGTCCTTTTGGACTTTCCTTCTACTAGAGCTCTCAATATTTATAGTGACAGTCAATATGTGGTGGGAGTCATCCAGCAAATTGAAACAGCTCTTATGGGACATATTTTCTCTGAAGAAGTTTATCACTTGTTTCACTCTCTACAGAGTGTCGTCTGGTTACGAAAGCAACCATTTTTTATTGGGCATATTTGATCTCACTCTCAACTCCCAGGACATTTAGCTGAAGGTAATAATTTAGTTGACCAGTTACTTGTCTCCCCTGTTCACTGCCCTTCTGTAGATCAAGCTCATATTGCTCATGTGAGGACAGGCTGACAAATTGTTATACAGTATCCTTCCTGTTCCTTGCATGTACCTAACCCTTCATCTGGAGTAAATCCTTGCTGGCTGGAGCCCAATCAGCTCTGGTAAATGGATATTACTCGCATTCCAGAATTTGGCGAAATGCAATGGGTTCATGTCTCCTAGACACTTGCTCTCACTATATCTTTGCCACTTGTCAAACAGGAGAAAGTGCTAAACATGTTATTATTCATTGTTTAACAGCCTTTACCTGTACGAGGAAGCTTAGTCAAATCAAAACTGACAATGGTTCCGCTTATGCTGGTGCTAGTTTTCAAAGCTTTTGTAAGCAGTTTGACATTTCACGCAAGATGGGAATTCCTTATAATTCCCAGGGACAAGTTATTGTGGAAAGAGCCAACGGAACTCTCAAAACACAATTAGGAAAACAAAAAGGGGGGCACCTAGACGTTTTTACACTCTCACCCTCCAAGAAATTGAATTTAGCACTTTTTACTTTAAATATTTTAAATTGTGATCATCAAGGCACAGCTACTGCCAAACGGCATTTTGGAGCGCTGACTCAGAAAACCACAGCATTGGTAAAATGTAAAGATTTTGTCATGAGACAATGGCATGGGACAGATCCAGTTATTATGTGGGGATGGGGATATGTTTGTGTTTTTCCTGAAGGTACTGACAAGCCTGTCTGGGTACCAGAGAGAGCTGTATGACATTTCACCCCAGTAAAAGACAGTAAGAAGAGGAAGAAGAATTTCTTGACTCTGTTCATCTTGAAGAAGAGACATAATTCTACTCTTGCTATGGCTAAGTATACTGGTTACTAATAACCAGGGAGGACCTTATTGGGCTTTTTTCCCAGACCCTCATATGGTCTTTCCAACCTCGTGGGATGGTCCTTCTATTCCAGTATATACCAATGACACATGAGTGATGGGAGGTCGACTGCTATTAGTATCACCCTGGAGTGTCAAGGAGGCTTTAATTTTTCTGGTTTAAGTAATTTTATATCTGTTTGCCTTTCTTCTCAGTCTAAAACTGAGTTGTCTTCAGTTGACTCAAGAAAATCAGACATCTTATGGAGGAGGCAAGTTGCTAAATTAACTAGTCGGTGGGGTCTTTTAAAATATATACAGACTATCTCAAAATGGGGTTTTCCTAATACCTCATGAGTAGTTCCACAACATCCTTCCATTCCTTATTGTCCTAATGGTAGAATTAGGGGAATTTCCTCCATGGTTTGAATGTGCTTACCCTTTGCCTGTGTAACTTAATATCCCAGGAACTGACTACTCAGTGTATGACTGGTCCCATAAAGTGGATCCAGATCATCCTCATTCTTTACTTATGTCTGCTGGAGGATTTGTGAGTAATATTTTTACTCATGGTGATCACATGCAGAAGGAAATTTGGCATCTTGGAGCTGATTTGCACTTGCTGTATCACTCTGGGTACTCGAGATGTTACCAAGCTCTCTTATGGCCTTCAGGCCTGTGTTTCGCCTCCCTATGCTATTGTGGTGGGTGATATCAAAATAATCTCCTCTGCATCCAGCTTATATACCGTCTCTTACATAATTACTAATTGTGTTTCTTGATTTAATGAACAAGGTGATTTGCTAGTTGTCTATTAACCTCCTTTTGTTATGCTTCCTGTTAATCTTTCAGGTCCTTGATATGAAAATGACAGTCTTCTAGCAATAGAAGAATTTCATAAAGCTCTCACTCTACCTAAGAGAGCCATAGGGGTCTTCATAGCTGGAATTATTGCATTTATTACTATTATTGCTTCTGCTGTAACTGCTGCTACAGCCTTGGCACAGAGCATTCAGGATGCTCATATTGTCAGTTCCCTAGCTTATAATATTACTATTGCCCTTAGTGCTCAAGAACATATAGATACAAAATTAGAAGCTAAATTAAATGCTTTAGAATTGAGCCTTGGGAATCAGTTAGAAGAAGTAAAATTTCACCAACAACTCTGATGCCATGCAGAATTTACTTACATTTGTATCACTCAAGATCACTATAACAATAGCCTATGAGATTGGACTTGAATAACGTCTCACATTTTAAGGATATGGTATCATGCAAATATTAGTCTTGATCTGCATCAACTACAAGCTGAAATCCATGGCATCCAGGGAGTCACAATCCCCATAGTTAATCCTGCTAAGTTGGCTCAGCAAATGCTTAATGATTTAAAGGATTTTAATCCTTTTAACTTATTAAAACATGTTTTGGTATCTAACTGGAATTACTGGCATGTTATTGCTACTCTTGTGTGTTTTCTCCTTAGTCTGCTGTAAAGTTTGACGAGAGCTGAATCAGACAAGGATGCATGTTCATTGCCCGTGATTAGAAAATCAATCAGAGGCAGAGCACAGGGCATAAGATTCCTCCCCTCTTCTTTTTATTTTTTGCAGAATTGAGCATTTGCTACTGGCTGTGTAAGCTAATAGAACCAGGACCACTTAGAGCTCTCTCCTTCCTCCTTGACCAGAAGGATGTGACCCAGTCTTTCTGGAAGTTTGGACCCCCGCCAAGAAGGCTGGTTAGTCAATGACCAGTAAGAGCCCTAGAGGGGGCCAACCTAAGACAGGCACAGTCACAGGAGGTCCAAAGCAGAGAATTATAGCTCTCTATCAAGCACTTTGCTCCCTCAGGAGGTGAAGAAGAAATTGTCAGAAGCAAGGCCACAGGCAGAGCTCAAGTCCCCTTGCACACATTGGTCATGCATATGCTTAATGCCACTGATTATTAAGAGAATAAAAAGGGGGAAATGAAGAAAATGAACTATCTCCAGGCAGAAGTTCTCTCATGATCAGTAACAAAGGATTGCCTCTGCTAGATATGCTGGGGCAGAAGGCATAGTAGCTAAAGTTTATGGTCTTTTCTTGTTTTGCATAATTGTATTACCTCATTGTAATCCAGCCCTATAAAATAAATCAAGGAGCCTAGGTCAAGTTCACTGCCCTTCAACCAGAGAGCAGTGCCCCACCTGGCCCCTGCTTTTCTAGATGTGTATTTGTTTGTCTGTTTTTCTTTAGACTCCTGTAGGCACCCCTCAGGTACCCCTTCGAACAGTCGTGCTGGCCGTGGCAGGAATAGTTTAGAGGCTTCATTTGGCTGGCTTGGAGACCCTCCATCCAGAAGATGATTCTGGTTCCAAATATCCTCCTTCTTATTATAATACCAATCACTATCCATGAATGGAACTGCCATGAGACCCAAAATATAGTCATGGTTCATAGCATGCATTTGGTCTCTGGAAACTTGTGCTGCCTAATACACTGCTATGTTTTCAGTGCTTCTTAGAGTTTGTCCCAGTATACGATTAACAACCTTCCATGTCAAATCAAATGCCTAATATACTGTAAAGCTTAGATATATTGATAAAGTTTATAAAAAAATTACCATATCTCTTAATCTGTTTTAAATCCTCATGTCCACAGGATAGACCTCCTGCCATCTAATTTTAGCAATCTCCAAGTCATTACTCCTGTTTATTGCCAGTGGCCATGGGCCAAGAGGACTAGCAGAATTTTAATGAGAGTATCTGGCCTTTATTCTTTTACCTGTACCACATAGGTAGAATGAGTATGGACCCAGACTTCCTGATTCTGAGAGTAGGGGTGAAGTCTCCAGTCTTCTATCTCCGCTTTTCATCAGGGATTCCAATGAGTTGGCCCCCTAGGACTCCAGAATATAAATTGTCTGAGCAGATGTACAATACTTTTAGTTAGTACTAAGTACAATAGCCTCAGATGCCCCTCCTCGGTTCCTCCAGTAACAGACCAAGTATCCCTTAATTGTCTATCTGCCTCTTCTAAAACTGTTAGAGTTAGAGATAAGCTAATGCCTCTATATTTGATTATCAAGGGACTCTCAGACAATATCCAATTGAGTCTAATAAATAGTTTAAGCACTAGTGCCTCTTTTAATTCCTGTAATGGTTTGGGATGAAACTTTACTCAGTTACTTCATGATTGATTAATTCATTAGAATATAAGTATTCATAATAGTCCCACATGATCCTTTGTATTTCTGTGATGTCCATTATAATATCACCTGTTTCATTTCTGATATTTGTTATTAGGATTTTCTCACTCTTTCTTAGTGAGTCTATCTAGGGGTGTATTGATCTTACTTTTTCAGAAAATCAGCTCTTGGATTCATTGATCATTTGAATGGACTTTTTTCAATTTCATGTATTCCTGCTGTAATTTTTATTATTTACTTTCTTCAGATTATTTTTGGTTTTAATTGTTCTTCCCCTTCTAGCTCCCTCAGGTGTGAGATTAGGAATCTAATTTGGGCTCTCTCTGGTTTTTGATGTGCACTTGTATGGTTATAAGCTTTTCTCTCAGAACTGATGGTGCTGCATCCCATGTGTTCTTAAAGTTCATCTTCAAATTTTCATTAGTTTCCAGATAAATCTTAATATATCTTTAATTTCATCGATAATACGGGGGTTGTTTGGAAGTATGTTGTTCAGTCTCTGCATCTCAGTGGTTTTTCTAGTTTTGTTCTTTTGCTTCATTTTTAATTTCAACACTTTGTGGTCAGAGAAAATGCTATGATTTCAATCTTGTTGAAATTTCTGACACTTGTTTTGTGTCCTAGAATATGATCTATCCTTGAGAATGTATCATGTACACTTGAGAAAAGTGTATGTTCCTGTTTATTAGGCTAAAACCCCCATTATATCTGTGAAAACAGTGATTGAAACAATAAATGAAAACAGCAAAGTGGTAGGATATAAAATCAACATACAAAAATCAGTAACATCCCTATATACAAACAATTAAGTAGAGGAAAAAAGAAATTAAGAAAGAAATTCCATTCACAATAGTACCAGATCCCTTGGAATAAACTTAATAAAGGAAGTGAAAGCCCTCTGTAATAAAAACTATGATAACATAATAAAAGAAACAAAAGAAAACAAATAGAGATGGAATCAATTCCATGTTCGTGGATTGGAAGAATTAACAAAGTAAAAATTGTAATTCTACCCAAAACAATATATAGTTTTAATGCATTCTTATCAAGATCCCCAGGACATTCTTTAAGGAAATGGAGCAAACAATACTTAAGTTTGTATGGAACCACAAAAGGCCTTGAATAGCCAAAATTATCTTAAGAGAAGAGAAGGACAGTGAGGAATCACACTCCATGACATCAAACTATATTACAGAGGGATCATCATCAAAACAGTTTGATACTGGAACGAGAACAGACACACTAAACAATGGGATCATTTTGAGAGTTCAGAAATGAAGCCACACATATAATGGAGAGTTAATCTATGACAATGGTGCCAAGAAAGTACGATAGAGTAAGGCTAGTCTATTTAATAAATGGTGCTGGAAAAACTGGGAAGACATCTGCAAAAAAATGAAAGAAGCTAGATTATTATTATTGCCATACACAAAAGTTAACTCAAGATGGATCAAAGACCTGGACATAATAACTGAAACCATAAGATACCTCAAAGACAAAGTGGGGAAAACACTACATGATCTCATCCTCAAAGAGATCTTTGGGGAAAGAAAAGCTATGGCAAAAGAGACCCAAGTAAAACTAAGCAATTGGGACTACATCATATAGAATTTCTGCACAGCAAAATAAACCACCACTAAAACAAAATGACAACCCACAGAATTGGAGACTATATTCACAAAGCATACATCAGATAAGATCTAATGTTCAAAATATATTAAAATACACACATCTCAACAATAAAAAAATGACCCACTCAAAAAATGTACAAAGGTACTGAATATACATCTATCTAAAGATGACTTACAGACACCTGAAAAAAAGTTCTGTATCACTCATAATCAGAGAAATGCAAATAAGAACTACAATGAGATACCGCCTCACACCAGTAGGAATGACTTATATAAAAAAAACAAAATAGTAGAACCCTCCTATAACGTTGGTGTGAATGGAATGCAAATTTGTGCAATATTTTTGAAAAATGGTATGGACATTCTAAAAACAAATAAATATGGATCTACCATTTGTTCCAGCAATCCCAGTCTTGGGCATATACCCAGAGTATACGATATCTCTAATAAGAAAAAATATCTGCACCCTGATGTTCGTAGCAGTACAGTTCATAATAGCCAAGACATGGAAATAACCTAAATGCCCAACAACAGATGACTGGATAAAGAAGTTGTATATATACTCAACGGAACACTATGTAGCTATTAAAAATGAAGTTGTGCCTTTTGAAGCAATCTAGATAGAATTGAATGGGATCATGTTAAGTGAAATATGTCAGAAAGCAAAAGATACATATAGGATTGTTTCACTGACGTGTGGAATATAACTGAATGAATCAAATAGGTAAACCTCAGCAAGAACTCTCAGGACACAAGATGATGACTGAGAGGGGTAGGAGAAGGAAGGGATAGAAAGAGGGGAAAAGTTTGGTGCTAAAGGACACTGGAACTCTGGTGGAGAGTGTGATGTGATACATAGATTGAGATACAATGTCAATATTCAAAATGAATGTAGCATTGTGTACAAATGATAATAAATAACAATATTTTTTAATTACCCAAACCTAAATCAGAAGTTCCATAACGAGTTCAGCCAACTGCTGTTTCTGAATGTCTCAAGACACAAGTAAGTTAAGACCCCCTCGTGGTCTTAGAAACATTCCCCTTTTAATTATTTCTAGGATTTGTCCAATCCGCCACCTCTAAGTGCAATCAGAACATAAAGTAGCCTCAATGCAGTTGAAGATATTCCTTGACAGGCTAGGCAAAGAAATATCTCTGGGAATTGCTGAGCCAAAACAATGTATCTTGCTCATGGTGCTATGAGGCCGTGGCTTTGAGTGGAGACTAAGGTGTGGTGATCCTAACATTTGATTACCTAGTTACCACCATGAACACACCCTTTTAAATTGTCTAAGTGCCTGCCAGTTCCATGTGAGAGTAAAGAGATAGCAAAGGATAAAAGTCACCATTTGAATCTAGCCATCTAACAACAGTCTAAGTCTTTTAAGAAATTGTGGCTCACTGAAAGAGAGGCACAAGAGGAACCCCCAACTCAACAAGGTTACATTTTGAGTTTATCAAGACTGGAAGACCAGGGGATTCCCTGACTGGGATCAAAAGAGAAACCTTTCATGGGATATTTAAGAAGGTGTAAACCACCCTAGTGGCTTTTACATGGCTCACCTATGTCCATCATTATGTTGGGATAAAGAATCCCATTAATAAAGACCAGAAGTTGTGGCTTCCATAGAAAGAGACAAAGTAGAAACAAAAGAGAACTATCTTACCACAGCACACAGAGACAATGGGGTGATCATAGTCACGGGCATGAAGTCAATTGGATGGACTGTTTCAAGACCACCCGTCTTGGATATTGTGCATAATTATTAACAGTTTCAAAGTCCTTTCTTCAAATTTCCCCTTCCACATTTCCTGGTTGCTGTAGTTTCTTTCTATCACTTTCCCGCATAGTTCTTTTGTGTTACTGTGGCCATCGCCATTTTCTCATACACATCCTTTGTCTGCCCCAGCTCATGTTTACCTAACTGCCAGTCCTAGCACCCTGAAGTTTATCATAAAACTAAATAGGGTAAGAATTTATAAACATAGTGGAAAAGTATGTTTTAAACAGAGCAGAAATAATTAGTGAAAAAATTATAATGCTATTAAATATAACTTAAAAGAGGAAATAGATTTTAGTTCTAAGAAAGAGCATCTGAATCCTTTTTCAAGAGTTTCAAAGGTGTCTGTTATTAATCAGTGCATTTATAAACTTTTCCTACAGATGTTCATCTTTAAGTCAGGATGACTTAATGCTCATAAATAAAATAAAAATAAATTCCATTACAAAATTTTTGTAGGTCATGTGGGTTAATATTTTACTGTTTTCTGTTTCCCTTTATTAAGTCTTAAAATGAACTTGTCAGTCAAACTGGCCCATAAAACTGTTGGTGCATGAGTGCACTGGCTACAGAAGGTACTTCAGGTACCACACTCCCAGCTCTAGCACTAACCACAATTTTTCTTCCTATAGTCTTCATGGAAAACTGGGACATAAAAGAAGAAGGACTGTAATAATGCCTTTTCAGGGATCTGGTCCTCTCACAGTAGCACATAAGAAATACCTAACTTGGAACTTCAAGATAGAAAGGCAGTTTGGCATATTTTCACCTCACTTGTCTGACTTGTCAATTAATTCATTGTCACTCTGTGATTATAGTAAGGGACATTGAACATATAATCTCAGATAAAATCAAAGAGATTCAGGACTTTCAGATCAACAGGCATTCCATCCTATTGCCTTCCTTATACTTCCCTGATTAAGTCTGGCAGTGGATTCTCTCTTATCCTGGTTGGGTACAAAGGCAGACTGGGACAAACAAAGTAGTAAAACATGGAATGATGCCAGAGCTAAGCATTCACATTTAGCTTCAGGGACTCTCATTGTAGGCCGTAAAATGTACTGGAAGTTGTCCATGAGGAAAATCAATGGACCATGTCCCCCATTTTGTTTTGAAGGTAAATATGTGTCAAACTAGAAAATAATGAAGGAGTGATCCCCAAGGAAGGGTATTACCAGGTGAGTATGACATCAGGAAAATCCATAAATTCAAGTCTGATTGCCTAAGACAGAATATGGGATGCTGAATTCCTGACAGTATTTCTGGGGTGGAGAGAATGCTGCCATCAAGCAAAGTACATGGTAGGGTAAGCACTGAATCCATAACATCCAGGCTCAGTTGTCTCAAGCAAAGACATGCTGCATTTACAAGGGTAGGATGTGGAACTCTACATTCCTATGGTTATGGCAGAATCTCTGGGGCACTGAACTTGCTGCTCCACTTTTATTTACCTTTTTATTTTCTTCTCAGATGGATAATTCTGTATTCCAAAAATACACACCTTTGGATTGCAACTTGTCCAACTGGAAAAGGTTTGATTTAGACACTCTCAAGAAAGGCAATTAATACTTTTCTGCAACAGTGCTTGGCCCCAATATAAGTTTGACAATGGAAAAATTTGACTGAAGTATGGAAACCTCAGCTATAGCACTATTCTCCCATTAGACCTGTTCTGCTGGAACCATGGAAAGTGGACAAAAGTACCTTATATATAGGCCTTTGTGACTTTGAGGATACAAACATTTGTAATTATTTGTAATCCTATAACTCAAGCAACAATATATGATCCCAAACTTACAATTGGGGAAGAAACCACAAATAGCCTCCAAATAGCTTTGGAGATCTCAAGGTCAGGGAAGGAGGGGAGAACTAGGCAAAACTAGAACTTTTAAATGACATAAAAATACACCTGTGAGTCACTAGAGAATCTAAAGTACATGTTCAAGAGAGAAAAAATATGTCACATAATATGGATAATGTGATCTTCTCATGCCTCATCATAACCAAATCCTTTAATATAGCAATAGTTATTTTTCATTTATCTGCATCTGCAAACTCACTTTCAGAAGGTTTCAATTACTTTCATTGGTAAAATTTATTTCCTCTCACTTGCATGTCATCAACCCACAAATGGTTCTATGACTATCTAGAGAATATTAGCCACTTAGCCACTATAGAAGTCTTTCATAACACCCTGGATAAGACTGATCACTGCTTTTATGGGGACCTCCCCAGTGACAGACAGGCAGAGATCTGGAACTATTGTCTCAATTCTACTTCATCCCAGCTGGAAGCAATTAGATGAATCTGCCCCATTCCTGGAATAATCCAAGCTCCCTAATCTCTTGAGTGGGGGATGTTAGAGAGCTAAATAGACACGAGCACTGGATGAGGTGTCCTAATGGACAAATATTGCATCTAAATTATCACTTGATAGGTATGAACAACAGGCTGGAGGACTTAATATCTTATTAAGAAAAACCCTCTCAAGGCCAGGGACTCTAAAATGAGATTTACCAACAGTCTCAGAGAGATTCTGTCAAGGCCAGAGACAAGTTCCTCTTTAGTTTTGCCCCACTCCCACCCCTCTGTAGGTTTTGATTAGGCAGTCATGAGAAAGAACATGTGCAGTAAGTTTGATTATATAATGCTACCTGTCAATCAACCTGAAAGACAGGAGCAAAATATAGTGCAGGAAAGAGCCTAAGGAAGAACAAAGGAGTAATATAAATCCTGAGAAAAAAAACACATCCATGCTCTACATGGCTAGGTTTAGCCCGGTCTCCTCTCTGAGAATATACTGTCTCTTCAATAACCCTGCTCTAATTTTGCTTACAATAAACATTTTGCAATAAAACTTCTTTCACATATGTGTCCCTTGTTGAATATTTTCTTTCAGGGACACAATGACCAGAGGTATAGAAATTCAAAGCAGAGTACTAAGAAGCTGGGAAGATAAACCAAAGCGAACCCAGTAACATAGAGGTAACAAGTGGTAGAACTGTTTGTATTCTTCACTTCTATACTAGATATGATTAATTATTTAAGTCCTTCAAAATGCTTAGTTACTAATTCAACAAACATGTGTAGGATTACTTTCTTTCGTGGAATACCAGAATTATTTTCCATACTTTTTATGCCACTTAATATATTCAATGCAGTCAATTGTTAATATGTTTTTTCTGACTACACTGTGAGATATTTGAGGGCAAGAACAATTTCTGAAGCCTCTTTTGCACTCTCAATATCATTTAGCCTAGAGTTTCCTAATATTTTCTTTGAATTGACTTTGAGAAAATCTAATTTATGTGCTCCATAGTAAGTTTTCACAGGTGAATAAACCCAGTTCCCAATAGCAGGGAAATCCTAATCTGAAAGGGCCAGATGTAAGAAACACTGAATTCCAGCATAAGGCAGAGTAGAGTACAAACTATAATTATGGTCTCATCATATGTCTTGAATCTCAGAAAAAATCAATTAATCTTTGGTGGAACTGTAATAAAATTTTCTAGGGGATATTGAAATGAAATGTAAGGTAAAATAACTTCAGTGTAATATAATTAAACTTTTGTTCTATTTATACCTCTCTTTGGGTATTTTGGTGCTTGAAAATTAGGCCTAAACTTGGGAGGAAGATAATCTTTATATTAAGATGCATATAACACAGCTTATTGAAAAGAGCACATATTTTGTGGTCAGATCCAAGGTTGAATCTCAACCCTACAACTGTAGTCTATGTGACTCTGAACCTGTTTTCTTCTCAGTAACTTCAGGTTTTAGAGTTTCAAAAAGTGTGCAAATAATTGTACCAATTTGGCAGGGTTATTGTGATAATCTAGTGAGTTACAGCAAGTAAAACTTCAGCATAGTTACAGGTACTTAATAAATGCTAGTTTTCCTTGTCTTCAAATCATTGATAATAAATTTATTTGGTGACCTGGTTCATTAAATTGTATGTATTTATTTCTAACCGTCAATCGATTCTCATGTTATATAATTAAAATATAGTTAAGGGTATTATAAAATTCAGCTACAGCTTCAAAAACACTTTGAAAGTATCAGGTCATTCCTTTTTTGTCTGTGTGGTATTTTTTTCTGAGAAATACACAAACAGACTTATGGGAGCTTCTTAGTATCTGACTTGTTTTTTTCTAGCTACTTTTAAGATCCTTTCTTTAACTTTAATTTTTGCTGTTTAAAGTAAATCTGTCTCTTGTTTGAGTTTCTTTGGCTTGAAACTCTTTGAGCTTCCCGGTTGTGAATTTTTTCCCTAGGTTAGGAAAATATCAGGTATTATTTCTTCAAATAAAATTTGTTCCCTTTTCTTTGTCTCTTCTCCTCTGGGACCCTGTGATGAGAATGCTGTTTTTATTGATGTTATCTCAGAAGTCTTGCACAACCTTTGTTTTCATTTAATTTCCTTTTGTCTCTGCTAGTCCGCTTTGGTGCGTTCTATTGCCCAATCTTCTGGATCACAGATTTGATTGGAGACTTTTTTTCCAGACCAATATTGAACCTTACTTTTTTGTTCATTATCTCAAAAACGTCTTTTTCAGTTCTTTGAATCTGTTTAGAACTGCCTCTTTTTCTATTTTCAGTGTGGTTCTTTTTTGTACCTCCATTACTCTCCTGATTTAAATGTGTATTGTTAAAACTGTTGACTTAAAATCTTCAGATAGTTTACTTGATTATGTTACATTACAATGCTTCCATTATTTTTAATTTTGGTCCATCATTTGATGTATATTTATCTATGTCTTTGTTCTCTTTGGTACTCTGTGTCTATTTCTATGGATTAGATTAAATAACTTTTATTCCCTGTCCTGATGTAACGGCATTGAGTTAGGTTATCTGGTAGCAGAGTATAGGCCTGTGGTGTTCACACAGAAGGATGGACTTCCTGTTTTTGTATGATCTCTGCATAATTCAAAATGGTTGACGCTCTAGGTTCAGCATTGTGTTGAAGTCCAAGAATCTAGTCTTCAGAATTAGAAATTTAGAAGGGGTTGCAGAGAATTCCCTGAGTCACAGACATGAATAGTAAGGCATATGGAGACATAGGTGGTTCATCCCAGGCCACATATAGCTTATAGTCCCAAAAGAGACTACTGGTGAGAGGAATTTGTGAATCATCTAGTGTCCTCGAGAACCAGATTCAGCAAAGCACACTTCTCCTAGGAAAGTCTTTCAGTCTTTAAGCTGGTCAGTAGCCCCAACAGAGAACTGCCTACTCTAAGTCATGTAGTCCAGTATTTGAAACTCTAGTGAGGAACAGGCTGACATAAAAATCTGTACTGGGATTTCAGAGAATGATCCTGTCTCTTGGCAACCATGAGAATTATAACATAGATAAAAAGCATTTGGTACACAAGTGCACTAAGAGCAGAGGGGGCAGGGTGTTTTACCTTCTGTGTTCTATCAAAATATGGCAACCTCTAGTGCAGATACCAACTAGGCAATATATCTCAGAAGAGGGTACACAGTTGTGTCTCGGTTCTCAATGAGACTACCCTTCTTTCTTATTCCCCAAGTTGAAATTTGGGGGGCAATATTTAAAAGTATAGCAATCATTTCTTATTGCACACTTTATCAGTTCCCAATGTTCTCTGTTCTGGAGTTTTTGATCTTCAGAGTCCTATTGCTCTCCAAATAAAGACCCTCGTATCCCCACCCCAGTTTGTATGTACTTACAATCATTTTCCAGTTGTGGGGAAACTCAATAAAGGGGTAAGCCTTTTAGCCCTTGTAAGAGGGGGATCTGTATTAGTTGTTCTTCCATAAGCTACCAAGGGACTCATTCCTGGGTAGTATTAGCATTGAGACTGGCTTTTCTTAGGAATTTCAAAGATGTATGTCCCTTTGTTTTGTGGAGATACCCCACTATTTTTCAAAGACTATAAAGGTTAAATAGGCATAGTTTTGTTGTGTCTATAGGGAAGAAAATTAGGAACTACTAGAATATGTTTGAAATTAGTTTACTTTCAAGTTAAAAATGTTTTAAGCATATGAATTTTTGTGTAAACCCAGGGTAATCTCAAAACAAATCCACAGAAAAAACAAAGATAATAAAATGAAAAGGGGAACCAAGGATAATGTAAGAGTGTTCAAAACACAAGAGAAGAAAAAATGTACAGTGACAAACTGTAACAATACCCAAAAAACAAATAACAAAGTGGCAACAAACATTTCCAAATTAATAATCATCCTAGATGTTAATTGATTGAACAAATTAACCAAAAGGCAGAGTGACTAGGTAGATTGAAAAAACAAAACAAAACTCAGAAAACCATTCCAATGTAGCAAAATTTTAGTAATCAAACATACAGATTTATGGGCGCTTGAGTCTGACCCGCGGAGCAGTCAACTGGGGTCTGGAGATCCACCTAGAACGGATGAAAGGGGTGGGACAAGAGACGTGAAAAATGACAGCAAGACAAAGAATTCTAATCAAGCTGCAAAATTTTATTAAGATGGAGGGACTTATATAGAAAGGGAAAAGAAGGGAAGTAGTTCTGATAGGTGGCCCCTGTGCATGTCTGCTGCGTGCTCTTTAGTTGGATTGGAGGGTGGGTGCATGTACAGTGCATGATCAAGACTCTGATTGATTGCTAGTGCGCATGATCAAGGCTCTGATTGGTTGCTAAC